>CM042144.1:3098566-3101066 GCA_023376005.1 Doryteuthis pealeii | reverse complement strand
AAAGTTCCACGCTTTTAAATGATGCATAGTGTGCGTCAATACCTGCAACCTACAGAGAAAAATAATCCAACATAAATATGTCAAATTTATCCCGAACACCTATATTATATATATATATATATATATATATATATATATATATTAATATATCATAAATCACACACACACACACGTGTTTCGGCGTTTCACGCCTCTTCTGTGTGGTTAGACACAACAACTATCCTTGGTTAGGGTCGAACTCAGACTGACTGTTTGCCAGCCTGATATTTTATCCCCGTGGCCACTGAGAGCTGTTGTAGCGGGGCTGGTGTTTAAACTATTAGATATATAGTTTTCTTTATATATTTTACTATCACAGAGAGATCTAGTTTGCGCGCAAACGATCATTGTTTATATGCTTAGTAGTGAAAGTTAATTTAAATCACCCTTAGAGAGCTCATACCAAATTTATGGGAGCACATATTAATAAGTCATCCGCAGACACGTGTTTCGGCATTTCACGCCTCTTATAGTTCGATCACAGATAATCGAATAATTACCAATCTCTAAATAATACCGCAAATATTGGGCCACCACTAACTTACGAAGTTTTTAAAAATCAATTTCCCTGGTTTAGCGCACGACGGAAAAATGGATGGACATCCTCGCGTTTATTCATCATCATGTCGCGCATGCAGCACGGGTATCCATGACAATCCTTCGCCAACCCTCCCTATCATTCATTACACCTGGAAGCTCCTCTGCGGAGCAGCCAGCATCTTCACATAACTGGTCAATGTATGTCCTTGCTGGGCGCCCCACACTTGCATGTCCATGTGTTGGCTTCCACAGGAGAACGTCGCTTATGAGTTCATCCTGCTTCTCCAGCAGTGTCCTGCATGCCTTGTCCGTCTCACTCGGATAGTTTGTGAGATGGGGGGCAGGTGACCGTACAGCTGTTTCCTTGTGGGGTGCTGTTTCCACGACTTATTCAAGACTGCACGCAGCATTCTTGTGCAGCTCCCATCTAGCTTTTTCTCGCGTTTATTAAAAGATCTATATTATATGAAATGCAAACTATAGAACTGTGGCATATAGGAAACGTACTGAAATCATCCGACCTATGATCATACTACTTGATACAAGCTTTCCTAGACTATCTGCAATATCATTTCATTTTTAGCGCCTGTGTTGGAATGGTTATCATCCTAGTAAATGGACTCAGTCATACAAATTCAAATGCTTTTTCAACAATGATAAAAAGTACAGGAACAATTTGGATATTCGAGAACCATTGCTTGTGGCACTCTCTTCTATTGAGCAAAGCCTTGATAAATTTACAAATAAGAAGCAGTCTCACTGTTCCCATTGACTGTACACTGGGTGTGGAGTGTAATTCATATTGATGATAGATTTCTGAATTAAATAAAGCACATTTTAACATGCCTACATAAATAATTTTTATTCGAACTTTAACGTTTTTTTTTAAAATTTTATACCCCGGTCCGTGCGTCGATCTAAAACATGTCAACAGGTCCGTAAATTTAAAAAATTTGAGAAGCACTAATCTAGGGGATTTTTCTGTTCCAGTGAAAAGCTTTATAAATGTTTAGATATTGTCAGAGAACTAAAAAAAAAAAAGCCGTGGAACATAAATTGGTATAACTGATAAAAGAATTGTTAGATGTGTAATTTCTGTCTATATTTCTGAGATGAAGCCTTATTTGTACAACCGTTAACATCTTGTAACACCCTCAGTTTAAAAATGGGATAGTCAACATTGTCCAAAATGAAATGCAAAAATTTAAATCCTGATTATCTCCGCCGACTTTACTACAACTAGCAAATATATGCACCCTCCAGATGCAAGTATTTAAGTTTTAATGTAATAAAATATTGTATTAAATTAGAAAGGCTAATGAAACTAAATAAGAATGCAGATAAAAAGATTTGAAACAGAGGGGGTATAATTGAAAAATAGAACAACTGAAACTTACTCTTCCATCACTCTCGTCTTTCATTGTTATTTTTTCTAATTTAAGTATTTAGTTAAAAGAGGAAGTAAATAATAAAATGACAGTTATTTTTCTTGTTAATGGATTTCATTTAAGATTCATTGAAGAGATTTTTGCTTATATTCATTAAAATAAAACCAAACAGTTAGAAATCTATAACACTGAGCACATATTTATTAAATTCGATTTTTTAATATCAATATGCAAATTATCCTTCCCGTTCAGACTGTAAACCGCTATTTTGTTGTATATATAAATATAATTGCATGTTGTTAGTATGTAGATATGGGCCAATAGTATTAATAGTGTAAAACAATTTTATTAATAATTGAGGTTAAAATAAAAATTAAATCAGAGAATGTGATGTCAATAACTAAGTAGTAATATAGTTTCGGTTACAGACAGCAAAACACACAATCTCCATTATAATAAGATATATAATTCACATCACGAGTTTTGTCTCTCTATCCCTCATCTCATGATTCTCTGTTTTTAATGGTGACCCA
>CM042144.1:3041066-3096066 GCA_023376005.1 Doryteuthis pealeii | reverse complement strand
TCGTTCTCAACAAATTCTTAGAATACTCACCAGGTGTTATATTAGTTCTGTTTTTATAACAAGCTTACAAGACGCCCTATCGGGTGGCAATTAAGCGAGCTGTTGTGGGTGTGCTTTTGGTGGAGATTTCTTTTATGTGCCCTACAGCTGCCGTTTGTAATAAACTACAGAAGAACTGAAAATTAATCACTGCATTTATGTATCTATATATTAATACTCGGGTTCTTGAATTGCACGACCGATATTATATTCCAAAACGCTCTGATTAAAAATTAGACCGTTCAAATCGTCTAAGTTGAAATGCGAAAAATATTTCAACGATAATTTTTCTGCTGTCGTTTTTGTTAAGTCAGGAGACCGGGACGCAATTCGGCGAATAGCACCGTATATAACCCCTCCGATATTTTACGCCCCCAAAATAGAGGGGGGGGGCAAAGTTGAATGACATGAAAAAAAAAATCAAAGTTTTGAAATAAAATAACAGATGCATTATAAAATTCATTCATTGATAAATCAACATTGAAAATTTCATTAAAATCGGATAATACCCAGATTCTTGGTAATTTTATTCAATCGAGGGGGGGGGGATATATTTTTTTAAAAATATGGATTTTTTGGGCAAAAAATAATGAATTACATGTGTAATATTATTTAGCTTTTTTTTTCTACTGTCATCAGTAAAAAAATAAAAATAAAAATAAATAAATAAAAATTACATCTATTTTTTTAATACACTTTTAAACAAATTCGTCCAAAAGACGTTTTATTGTTTAAGTTGATGACCCTAAATATAGCACAATCCTTTTTAATCAATCATATCTGAAGCTGACGATTTGCTTTATTTGCTTCTAGTAATTTTTATAGTCTGCTGTAAATAAATGAGAACAAGCGTTTAAAGACAAATTTGATGTACGTCGGCCCTTACATTCCGTACAGACATTCATTTCTATTTCATGTGAGACTTTCTGTGAATTTCACAACTGATTTAGATTATTCCAAAATCTATTTCCAAGTTATAAAATTTTTATAGTATCCCAGAAATTAAAAAATGGGAATCCTATATTTCAGGATTGCGGTTCTAGATTCAACCTGGGATGTTATCATTTTGCTCATGGAGTCGGTCTGTTATCATAAAATTGTATTATATGTTGGGCTATGGACTTGAAGAATAAAGTTGAAAAGTGAGACACACTGAAATTTTGGCGGGATTTAGAATAGACAACACTTATGGTTATTAAATAACAATTATTCCATCTTAATTAGACATTTATCTATCAGCCATATCTCTATAAAGGTCTAGATGAGATAGATTTGCCTGAAAACAGACCATATTATTCATATGTTTCTAAGGCCTGTAATGTATGTTATATATCGTTGAAAAATAGATGTTTACATAGTATATGACGTGAATGCATATCGATTTTAACAAAATCGTGCCTAATAAATGATAAATGATAAAATCGTGTTTGATAAATAATTACTTGGCGTTATTGATTTCTAATATTATTGTTTTATTCTCAATTGTATTCAAAACAATCCTTTGTATAATTTTATATTGAAATCACTTAGAATAACAAAAAAAAAATAAGTGTAATATTTTTTGTGTTGTTATTTAATTTCTTTCTAATTCAATGTAATATTTAATTAGGGCATTTAGAGGGCATATCTTTTTAGTTCCACTTCAATATTGAATTGTTTTTTTTTCATCCATCCGTAATTATTTTTCACTAACATTTTCCCCAATCAACGTGATCTAATTCTGTTGTGATCTTAATCGACTGATCTATTGTTCCTCCTCCAAATCCAGGTAAGAAAAGTAACAGTTATGATGTCAAGGTGCCTATAATCACAAGGTCTTGGTAGATAATGTAGGTGAGGTAAGGTGAGTAAGAAATTAACATAAACAATATTGAAATATTGTATAATTATATGCACCAGCAAATATATGCATCCTTCTCTGGGTGCAAGTATTTAAGTTTTAATGAAATGAAATATCATATCAAATTAGAAAGGCTAATGAAACAAATAAGATAAGGCAGTTAGGTTAAGACAGTTCTAAGTGACAGTTATCTCTGGAACCCGAGTTCAATCCTGAGTGAAAGCAGTTAGAAAAATAATTAATTAACACAACTCCTACCCCAGCTATGGTTAGCGGAATGAGAACAGGATACCCCCGTGGAATAAATAAAGGGTTAGGTTCAAAGTTCCGTGATGGCTCCCGAATACGACAAGAAAGTTCCCGAGTTCGAAAAGAAGGTTCCCGAGTCCGAGAAGGTTTCCGAGTCCGAGTAGGTTCCCGAGTCCGACAAGAAATACCTGAAGAAGGCCGGGGGGTATATCGGCCGAAACGTTGTACAAATAACAATGAAGATGGGGACAATAGTCCGAATAATGCAGATAATACTAAACAAATAAGAATGCAGATGAGAAGATTTTTAAAAAATAATTGAAAAATTGAACAACTGAAACTTACTCTTCCATCACTCCTGTCTTTTATTGTGGAATTTTCCAAATTTAACTATTAAGTTAAATTAGGAAGTAAAGAATAAAATTACTCTTATTTCTTCTTGCTAATGAATTTCTTTTAAGATTTATCCCCAAGATTTTTGCTCATATTCATTAAGATAAAACCAAATAATTCACAATTAATAATACTGTAGGGGTTATTTTCATATTTGCCTGGGGAGTTGTCTGCCCGTTTAATGTCGTTGGTTCCCGCTAGGGGCCTCGTGTATTTAAACGGCTGTTTTGAACTTCTCTTCCTCTTTGCCTGCTGCTCGACCTATGAGACACAATGAGGTTGTCTTATGCCTACCACTTTCTTGGTGGGGCTTTGGCCCCCCTTACATTACTGTAAGTTATTTCCCAGAATGGACTACTTCAGTCTCATGTCTGTTGCTTTTATGTTCATATTACTATTGTATACGTATGTATGTTTCATGTACACTTCTATGTAATTTATGTATCCTTTGTGTATTCATGTGCTGTAACATATAAAATGTTTTGTCCCTCAACCTTTGTCGGAGTTGTATCTTCAAATATTCACTTTGAATCTTACAATACTTAAATTACTCTTTTTTCTTCTTGCTAATGAATTTCTTTTAAGATTTATCCCCAAGATTTTTGTTCATATTCATTAAGATAAAACCAAATAATTCCCAATTAATAATACCAAGCACATATTTATTAAAATCAAATCTTTAATATAATTATGCACAGAGTTTGCTGCAAATGGTATCGAACCCAGAACCTTGTGATTTCTAGAAGAACACTCGACAGACTGAGCTAAACTAACCTCTTCAAAATTGGGGCTTTAGAATACACCGACTGCACTCCTACAAAGAGGTAAAATCCTCCCAATGGAGCCACCTGTTGGACGTTGGTGGCGACCTGTAATGCTTAAGAATAGAATCATTGCGTCTGAGCAGTCCATGACATGCAACACTCCACTTTGGACCTTACGTAGGGCCCATCCGAGAGGCTATCTCCGATTAATCTGCCTGTGACGTCAAGCCTTAATAACTATATGATTTTTCCAACCCTGTTGTTTTTATGGCAAGTCCCAACCCTTTTTATCAGTGGCTGAGGGTTTTATTGTCCTGGGTATAATGGTAATCTCTATCTGACGGTGAAGTTCCGATTCTGGAGCTCGGGGAATGTGAAGTACCCATTCATCACCACTACTCCCAGGTACTCTCTGATCCGATGTGGTAGTACCTGTTAGGGTCGCATTTAAATATAAAAATGAGTTTAAAAATGTCTTTAAAAAATTGAGTTTGAAAAAATATTGAATGTCATTAAGAATGAAGAAAACAAAACTTATTCGGCATAAATTAACCCAAGAGGGGTTGACTTGCCGTAAAACTCAACCAACCAAACTGTTGTGACTTTAAGCGACCGATCTATTGTGCCTGTTCCAAATTCTGGAGCTCTGAGAAATGTGGAAGACAACTTCATCGCTATGATTCCCAAGTCCACTGTGACCCGGAGTTGTTTAGGTCCCATTCGTGGGTTAAATATAGAAATAAGTTTAAAACTATTGTTCATCTTACTTGGATGGTTTGTGTGATAGGTGTTAAGTGGCCATACAGATGTTTTTTTTTTGAGGGGCGCTGCTTCCAAGATTTGTTTAGGACAACATTGCAGTATCCTCATATAGTTCCATCCAGCTTTATCTCTAAGTGTTTTGTTAGAGATCAAGTGATGCAGCCATACATTAACACTGACATGACTCAGAATTCTATTATTTCAAGTGCAACATCAAACAGGTTGATTGGTTGGTTGTTTTACAGCATATCAACTTTTTTCAGTCATTTTGATACAAGTTTCTATGTTTCAAGTACTTAAAATCTTCATGGTGTACATTTCTGTGAAATTCATTTCATTCAGTAATTTTCAGATATTAACTTGTATTTATATACTTTGGTATTGTTTTTATTTTTTTTTATTTGTCAGATCTTTGAATTTTTCAATATAGACCCACTGCCTATAGGAAGGGTATTATAGTGTCTATTTGAGTTTTTTTAAACAGTTTTTTCATATTAATTGTGCAGTAAAATGTTTCTCTTATAGGAGCCAGATCAATGCATTCAATGAGAACATGTTTATTGTTTATTGCAGTCTGCCATGCATGGCATATTGAGTGTTGTTCTTTTTTTAAGCAAAAAGGAATGCATAATCCTTGGATCTAGTGGTGAAGTTCCAATTCTGGAGATCAGGGGAGTGTTTAAAATAAAATTTAAAAATCGCATTTGAAAAGAATATTGAATGCCGTCAAGATTGAATAAAACAAAACATTTTTGGTATAAAATAACCCACCAAGAGTTTACATGCCGTAAAATCCAAACAACCAACTAACCAAGCTGTTGTGACCTTAATCAACGGAGCTCTTGTTCCTCTTGCAAAGGTTGCTGATGTTAATTCAGGTGAACACACTTAATATTTCTTGAACGATGCGTATTCACCCGGGAGAGAAGGGATGACTCTTATCTATCACGCATTGTAGCAGTAGGTATCATCTGATGCGATCCGACATAGATCAGTAATCATGATCTCAATTCTGTATCTCCGTCGTCATGTTCACACCAACGGTACCACGTGGGTGCTCACTGATGTCATCGAATTTTGGGAATGTCTAATCAGCAGATCTTGATATATCATCGATGGGGAAATAAACAATACAAAAGCGGATACTGATGCAGAATAACACGCAAGAGATTATATCCTTATATTATATATAAAAAGCATTGGTACTAATGCAGAAAAGCGCGCAAATGATAATATCATTAGATTATGTATAAAAAACACATCAAAGAACTGAAAAAAAGAAGAAAACTAGGAAGAGAGAAAGAGAAATGGTACTAATGCAGAATAGCGCGCAAATGATAATATCATTAGATTATGTATAAAGAACACATCAAAGAACTGAAAAAAAGAAGAAAACTAGGAAGAGAGAAAGAGAAACGGTACTAATGCAGAATAGCGCGCAAATGATAATATCATTAGATTATGTATAAAAAACACATCAAAGAACTGAAAAAAGAAGAAAACTAGGAAGAGAGAAAGAGAAATGGTACTAATGCAGAATAGCGCGCAAATGATAATATCATTAGATTATGTATAAAAAACACATCAAAGAACTGAAAAAAAAAGAAAACTAGGAAGAGAGAAAGAGAAACGGTACTAATGCAGAATAGCGCGCAAAGATAATATCATTAGATTATGTATAAAAGTCATTGGTACGTATACAGAATAGCGCGCAATGGATAATATCATAATATTACGTACAAAAAGCATTATATTTCATTAAATTTCACGGAAATATCTGAAAACTTTTGACGCAAGGATTAGGTTTAAGGGTTATGGTTAGTTTTAGGGTTAGGGTTAATGTTAGGGTTAGGGTTAGGTTAATGTTTGGGAGTTTCTGTAATCTAATCTTACTTTTTCGTAAAATTTGATTCTAATGATATC
This sequence comes from Doryteuthis pealeii, assembly GCA_023376005.1. Lineage (NCBI taxonomy): Eukaryota > Metazoa > Mollusca > Cephalopoda > Myopsida > Loliginidae > Doryteuthis > Doryteuthis pealeii. The sequence goes on along the minus strand of CM042144.1, from coordinate 3,090,096 downwards.
ATCTCTTGAGCATTATCCTGCATTTGTACCAAAAAGAAAATGCATTTGGGGTACGCTATATGATTCTGGCTAATAAACCTTTGTATATCTTAATATAATGGAGCTTGTGTGTTTTTCTGTCTGTAACCGAAACTATATTCCTACTCAAATCACAATTCTCTTAGTTATTGACATCACATACTCCATGATTTTATTTTTATCTAAACCTCAATTATTAATAAAATTGTCTTACATTATTAATACTGTTAACTATGTCTACATACTGACAACATGCAATTATATTGATATATACAACAAAATAGCGGTTTACAGTGTGAACGGGAAAGCTAATTTGCATATTAATATTAAAAAATCGAATTTAATAAATATGTGCTTTGTATTATTGATTTCTAACTGTTTGGTTTTATTTTAATGAATATAATAAAAAATCTCTTCAATGAATCTTAAATGAAATCCATTAACAAGATAAAATAATTGTCATTTTATTCTTTACTTCCTCTTTTAACTAAATACTTAAATTAGAAAAAAAAACAATGAAAGATGAGAGTGATGGAAGAGTAAGTTTCAGTTGTTCCAATTTTTATTATACTCCCTCTGTTTCAAATATTTTATTATACTCCCTCTGTTTCAAATCGTTTTATCTGTATTCTTATTTAGTTTCATTAGCCTTTCTAATTTAATACAATATTTTATTACATTAAAAGTTAAATACTTGCACCCGGAGGGTGCATATATTTGCGAGTTCTCATAATATATATATATATATATATATATATATATATATATATATATATATATATATGTTATTATCCATTACTATTTGTTGGTTGTCACCGTTCTTTAATGTCTGATCTCTCGGATAGATGTTTCGCCATCTTGTCTCTTTGTCTTCGTCGGTAACTCTAGCTGTTCCATCTTTCATCATGGCCCCACGCTGTTCCATGTTTGTTATTGGTTGATGAATAACAACTATATATTTTCTGTATTCATATCAGATGCCTTTTCAGAAAGATAACCAGTTTATTAGACAACTGGAAATTAGCCGAATCAGAGATGAAAATAGAGGGCCGTACAACTTAACAACTTCAGTGGTTCTGGGTTAACTAATTGTTGTGTGATTAAAATAAGTTACCACGTGGAGTGAAGCAGGCAAAGACTTGTCACACGTGTAGGTCCAGGATCTAGGTGAGGTGCTGTCAAGAGGGAAAGATTTGGTTTGGTTTGGTTTGGTTTGGTTTTACGGCATATCAACCTCAGTGGGTCATTTAATGCCGATCAAGTTTTGAAATAAATCAATTAATGAATAATACAATTTTTTTATAAATACATTTTTCTCTTTAACCCATAGATGGGAAGAGGGAAAGAAACACAAAAAAAATACGTATTGCTTTCCATTGCTGGGGAGGAAAATGACTTGCCTCCTGTGAAAGCGGATGTCGCAAAAAGAGGTCCGAGAGAGGAGACTAGTCCATGTTTGGTTTTATTTTAATGAATATAAGCAAAAATCTCTTCAATGAATCTTAAATGAAATCCATTAACAAGATAAAATAATTGTCATTTTATTCTTTACTTCCTCTTTTAACTAAATACTTAAATTAGAAAAAATAACAATGAAAGACGAGAGTGATGGAAGAGTAAGTTTCATTTGTTCCATTTTTTATTATACTCCCTCTGTTTCAAATCTTTTATTATACTCCCTCTGTTTCAAATCGTTTTATCTGTATTCTTATTTAGTTTCATTAGCCTTTCTAATTTAATACAATATTTTATATTTTATCAGATTAGTTGGTAATGCTGATTGGTTTGTCAAACCAGTCAGAAACGAACCAAAGCAGTATAAACGCAGGGTCGCCTGGGAGAGTGATTACACTCAGACTTCGAAGCAAGATGGTACTAGTGACAAATCGTAAGTTTTTAAATAATATCCAGTGAAAAGATTTGTTATCCCGAAACTGAAACTAATTTAAAGTTTAAATCTAAGTTCTAGGATTTTGTCACCTGACTTTACAATCTTCCAATGAATGTCAAGCTTTCAACTTCCCAAGTCCTTCACATGTCAATCAAAGCTATTTGACATTAACGGTTTCTAGTTTTGTGACCACTGTTTAAATAATTTTAAACTACAATACATTCCAAATAAAAGTCTCAGTCAATCCAATATCCAATAGATTTTGATATGATGTGGTCCATATATTCATAATTATTTTCTTTTCTCTGGAATAAAATAAAAGTGTATTTTTGTTAACGGTGGAGACCTGTTCTGAAAATGATCATCCAAAATATTTGATTTTTCGTGGAGCTCGAACATAAAGCACTTGAAACAATTGAAAATACTCATCTACTTCATTCAGTAAGATGGAATTTCATATGGAACCTCCTAGGCAAGTATGTGTCGGGGGGGGGGTCACTTTGTGTAATGGTTAGGAATGGCTATTGAGACATATACAGACAGAATATATTCTATCCCCAGCTTTATATGTCTTGTCATATCTCATAACCTTTAGGGAATCTTAAATGGGTCCTTTTATTTCTCCAGAGTAATAGATTATTTTCTCTCTCTCTCTCTCTCTCTCTCTCTCTCTCTCTCTCTCTCTCTCTCTCTATTTATCTCTCTATCTCTCTCTCTATATATTTATCTCTCTCTATCTATCTCACTCTCTCTCTATTTATCTCTATCTATCTCACTCTCTATCTCTCTATCTCTCTCTCTCTATCTCTCTATCTCTCTCTCTCTATCTATCTATCTATCTGTATCTCATATATATATATATATATATATATATATATATATATATATATATATATATATGTGTGTGTGTGTGTGAAAAGAGGAAGTAAATCCGACGGTATGTAATATATCAAGAAAAATGAAAAAACACAGGTTTAAATGGGTTAAGTGGTGAGTTTATTGGCCGACGCTGCAGTGTTTCGATCTATTAAATAGATCATCTTCAGGGCATAAGATAAGAAATTATATATCACAGAATGATGAGAAAAAGTGAGTGGTAATCCTTGTTATTCAGTCTGTTTATATATATATATATATATATATATATATATATATATATATATATATATATATATATAGAACTATGGGTTTCACTGAACGGAAATCGAACACAGAACTCTAGATAATTGACTAAAGGCGTAGCTTACACAACTATCACTCTATAGCAGGCGACCGGTCAGGCATTCCCTAAAATAAAGCCAAGATAATGTGGTATGTATTTACCAACCGGTTCGCCACGGGTAGTATTTGACACAACGTCACAAGTATGGGGCAACTAGTGAGGATCGAACTCACGATTCAGTAATAAGGGATCAGTGTCACATGTTAATGAGGCATCCAGCAATGAACACAATTTTGTCGATTCCGTATATGAGAATTCTGAGAATCGCAAAGTGGGGTGCCAAAATTAGCCTATGTTTTGATTGAGAATGCATGGCGCCTCTGAAACGGTATATTCTTCTTACCTATATATTAATACACGTGTTCCTTAATCGCACGACCGTTATCAGCTTTGCAACAATCTCCGGTTAAAAAATGAGACCGTCTAAATCGTTCAAGATGAAATTCAAAAATGTAAATCTTGTTTATCTGGTGTTGTTTATCCATCGAATTCTTATGTCTTGTGAGTATCGTCACTTCGCTAAATAATGGGCTATACTTTTTCTATCATAAAAAAAGAGATGGAAAAGGACATGCTACACAGAAAAAATATAATAAGAAAGAAAGTAAAAAAAAGGTAAAGTCGACGGGGCGGCCTAAAGTCGGTATCAGCCAGTCAGCGAGGGAGTCTATCCCCTTTTCAATAGCGCTAGACCAAGGAGATTGTTTTTAGCATCTGAGGTGGAGCGCCACACCTACCATCAGCTCCTTACTTTACCGCACAGATCCCTGTGCTACTCATAACGCTGAGTTGGCGGGGACCGATATCGAACTAGGAACATTGTGGTTTCTAGCCGAACGCTCTACCGACTGAGCTAATGCAACATAATAGGGGGTAGATAATGAGAGGGGGTGAGTGCATGGAAGCGATAACGCTAATCTGTTTCAATTGAACATAATGAATACATGAAAAGAAGGAAAGAAAGAATCAAAGAGTTAAATCAAGATTATTGTACTTTTTACATTTTTTTTACATTAGAGCTATTGTAAAAGATTTCAATAGCTCTTAAGTAAACATATCAAACGTTGTAATAATTAAGTTAGCATACTGTGGTATATTCACAGGTCCTATTACTTGAAGCAATTGTTAAATTTTTTTTATTGACAAAACGTCACATTATATCCACTCGTTGAGACGATAACGTTAGTAAAAATCATTGCATGTTACCACATATTTAATAACTTGAAAAACTTTTCAGTTGTACATATATCTTTCGATAATATTCACTAAACTTTGACGCAGCCAATTAGAATGTGCAGTACTTAGCTGATATTGCAACGAGATAAATTAATTGGCACACCTCACGAATGATAAACAAAAATCAAACACACACTCCCTTAAGATACTGCAGTTGCAATAAATGAACATAAATTTAAGTAATATTCATTAATTTACGATTCCAGATTTTAAAATTCAATTATAAACATACGCCAACATTTTTAGAGTTTCATAAATGGCATGTTAATATTTTCGGATATTTGATTTCTTTTTTTTTTTTCTTTTTGCTCAACCTTTCCAAATTTATAAATTATATGTTTACGCATCTATTTTAAGGATGGTAACATTTATACTAGAAGATATTAATTCAGGGAATGGTTTCCTTTTAAATGTCATATAGATATATATACATATATATATACTAGCAAATATATGCACCCTCTGGGTGCAAGTATTTAAGTTTTAATGTAATGAAATATCGTATTAAATTAGAAAGTCTAATAAGAAGGCAGATAAAAAGATTTGAAACTGAGTGGAGGTATAATAGAAAAATAGAAATGAAACTTACTCTTCCATCACTCCCGTCTTTCATTGCTGAATTTTACTTATTTAACTATTTAGTTAAATCAGGAAATAAAGAATAAAATGACAGTTATTTTTCATGTTAATGGATTTCATTAAGATTCATTGAGAGATTTTTGCTTATATTCATTAAAATAAAACCAAACAATTAGAAATCAATAATACTAAGCACATATTTGATAAAATCACATTTTTAATATCAATATGCAAATTAATTTTCACATTCACACTGCAAACCGCTATTTTTTGTATATATAAATACAATTGCATGTTATTTGTCTGTAGATATGGACAACACTAATAAAAAGGTGAAGCAATTTTATTAATAATTGAGGTTTAAAAAAAAAATCATGGAGAATGTGATGTAAATAACTATGTTAATTGTGACTCGATTAGTAATATAGTTTCGGTTACAGACAGAAAAACACACAATCTCCATTATAATAAGATATATATATATGTGTGTGTGTGTTATGTATAAACTTATATATATATATATATATATATATATATTATATATATATATAGAGTGTATTTTGGCAGCATTTTCTCTTTTTAAACATGTTTGGTTGAACTCGAGTGACAATTCCCTGTCGTACGAGTTTCTGTTCAATTCGTTCAAGGTGTTGGCCATCTTTTTAGTGTCAGGTTGGAATGGTGTAGCAATCCACCAAAGGTGTCTCTACGAGCGCTTTCGGCATGTCGATCTGCCATCTTCAGGTTAGAAACTGATGGTATGTTTCGTGGTGTCTCGTAATTAAAGAAAACGAGCAGTAGCGTGGATATTGGTAGTGGGAGGTGGTAACAATTGGTAGTGGGAGGTAGTAGGAATTAGTAGTAGTTCGAACGAACGATGCAGTAGAGATTTTGTGGGAGGTGGGGCATGATTTTGTGAGAAGGAGAGGGGAATAGTGGAAGTAAATAGGCGGGAAATTATAGGCATTTGAGAAAATGTTGAATTATTTCGAAGTTTATTTTGTTTAAGGCGGGTTTTTTTTTTTGTTTGATATATAGAGCTTCGATTATTTGCAGTTTTTTGTTATATATATATATATATATATATATATATATATATATATATATATATATATATATATATATATATGTATAAACTTTGTTCTTGTGAACGTTGTTTTTTCGGTCTTTTGAAGCATTGGAAAAAAGATCAAAAACTAGAAAAACAGAAAAAATATCAGAATTGTAATATTCAATTGCTGTTTCTTTCCTGGTTTGATCAATTCTGATATTTCGGGTGAACGTTCACCCTTTTTTCAAGGTACATAATATGAGACGGTCTGGAGAAAAATGAAATGCTGTATATGAGAGCAAAAAAAAAAAAAAAAATAAATAAATGAAGTGAACGGATTTGGCGTTTTTTAGCCGTTATTTTTCTTTCGAAATTGTGTGACATAACTCATCCGAAATGCGATCATGTCAATCGTTGGACATGCGGCATGACTTTGATCATGAAAGTCATGCGCAACTTAAAGAAAATTAAAGAATAATATATATATATATATATATATATATATATATATATATATGTGTGTGTGTGTGTGTGTGTGTGTGTGCGCGTATGTGTGTGTGTGTGCGTGTGTGTGCGTGTGTGTGCGTGTGTGTGTTTGTATATTCTTGGAGACACATTTTATTAAATATGACAGAAAAGTATTTAGAGTTGAGTTTTGTTATTAAACTTTTCATGTTCGCGTCTGAGATGTTGCTTATAGGGATTTGAATCTCTGGTGTTATATCTCGAAAAATTAAAAGTGGTGAGAGAGAGAGAGAGAGAGAGAGAGAGAGAGAGAGAGTCATCTGAATCCAAGCTCTTAGCACGACTTGATGATGATGATGATGATGATGATTTAATGAAAATCGCATCCAATATTTGCACTGTGTAATGACATTTAGTGAGAGAGATCTACTTGCCATGCTTGGCACAAATTGTCAATTCTCGGTTATATTTTTGATAAAGATATGCGCAATTCACTAAGTCTAACTTGGTTTCTGGTCATCATATTCGTAAGGGCTGGAATTATGTTTCTCATAAATACGGTGTTGCAAAAAGCATCCGTATTTTGATTGCCTTTTGAGACAACAATGGATACTCAGAAACCACGCTACGCCAATAATTTGAGAGTGGTTTAAACCGAGTCTCCATAGGTGTGTTCTAATAACAAGAGATAAGAATCTACGGTTATATCGCTAATAGGATAATATAAATATTCTATACCAGAGCTCTCATAGCCGGTCCGTGGAGAACTATCTGCCGGTCTGCAGGTGCCACACATGTTTTTGTTTTAAAGTTGTATAGTTTTGAAGTACGGCAAGGATACACATGAACTAAAATTAGAAATACATTTCCAAAAATATCAACTTTGTTCTTTTTCTTTACCTTGATGGTTATTTTACCATGTATTTGTCTTCCTTGTTTTATATAAACCTAACTTCCTTTTTGTAAATTTCAACATTGCCACCTTGGTCTCCAAAGGAAGGGCAGCTATTAAGTGCACTTACTGAAACAGACCTAACATAAGTGGCACTCTTTCTACTGAGTAAGGATTTGACAAATTAGCATATAAGACGCAGTTTCTCACTGTTTCCATTGACTGTACACTTTCCATTGATTGTTCTTGATCAAGCTTTTTTATTTAGCCTAGCCCATATCACCACACGTTCAAACTTTTCGACGGCCGGGCTGAATCTAATTCTAAACTAGTCACGTTTTTCTCGCCTCTCTAGGGGTCAGTTGGGATCATCGAATGGAAATCTACCTACGCATTTAACCCTAACGAACCTATTTCAAACTAACTACAGGGTCTTGTCAACACATTTATGACACCACATAAATTTACCACAGATCCATAACTACTGAATTGCAAATTTGATTCTCTCTGGATGCTCTATACTTGTGACATTGTGTCACATCATACACAGGGCAAACAGGTCGGGTAAATACATAGTCGCCAATATTCGAAGTTTAACAAATTCTGTCATTTTATACACCAGTCTGTGCATCGATCTAAAAATGTCAACCGGTCCGCAACTTCCAAAACTTTTTTGGTGTCCTGGGTATGACGTTAGACTGTATCTAATTATATTGATGACAGATTTTGTATTAAATAAAGCCAATTTTAACACGGCTGCATAAATAGTTTTTATTCGAAGTTTAACAAATTCTGTCATTTTATACACCAGTCTGTGCATCGATCTAAAAATGTCAACCGGTCCGCAACTTCCAAAACTTTTCTGGTATCCTGGGTATGACGTTAGACTGTATCTAATTATATTGATGACAGATTTCTGTATTAAATAAAGCCAATTTTAACACGTCTGCATAAATAGTTTTTATTCGAAGTTTAACTGTCATTTTATACACAGTCTGTGCATCGATCTAAAAATGTCAACCGTCCGCAACTTCCAAACTATCACGTTAGACCAGATCACGTCTGCATAAATAGTTTTATTCGAAGTTTAACAAATTCTTTCATTTTATACACCAGTCTGTGCATCGATCTAAAAATGTCTACCGGTCCGCAACTTCCAAAACTTTTTTGGTGTCCTGGGTATGACGTTAGACTATATCTAATTATATTGATGACAGATTTCTTTATTAAATAAAGCCAATTTTAACACGTCTGCATAAATAGGTTTTATTCGAAGTTTAACATATTCTTTCATTTTATACACCAGTCTGTGCATCGATCTAAAAATGTCTACAACTTCCAAAACTCTGAAAAGCACTGTACTAGACAATCTTTCAGCGTCTGAATATCCCTGCTTTTGATGTTGCGGACACCCTATGGTCCAGGGACCAGGGTATGAAAAACTTAAAATAAAGATGAATAACTGAAAGGATATCCCGTTCAGTAATGATGCAATAGTTTTATAACAGCAATAGTCACGCGTGCCTTGAAAATCAGCTTCTGAAATCTAGACTTTTACCAGACAACTGCTTTGGATAATAATAGGTAAATACATTTCCAGATAAAGAGATATCATCATGATCATCAAATCATGCTGATAGCACGGATTCCCTTAAATCTTCTCGGCATCCATCCATATCGGTCAGCACACTTGACAAATCCTCTGCCTAGGTTCAAATGTCAGCGTAGAGCTGATGAATGTACGTTTTTGCTGATTGGTCAACACGGATGGGTTCATGTGAAGGAGTCCAGAGGAGAAAGATACTGATGAATTTACTCCTGCATTACCAGCAGTAACCAGCATAATAATATTGTTGGGTTCAAAGGGGTAATAATTGAACTTATAATTAGTTGAACAGACAACTCCGACTAAGGGTGTTAAATACACAATGGACTTTAATACATGGATCACGTGGAGAAGCATTTATAATACAGAAGATACATAAGATGCATAAGATACATAAGAAACAACGTGGTAGACATATGAATAACACATATATGAGACAAGATACTAAATGAAAGCATAACATAGATACATAAATGTACTTATAAATGATATGTAGAGTTCATATGACAAAGTCACTTACTGACGTAGTGTTCGGGGAGATGAACCTCCCCAACACACAAGAAGGGTGTCGACCAAAGTGTCTAACCCATGTGTTTCGTTTAGTCACCGAGAAGAAAGAAAGTATTCGAATCTGGCGCTCCTGCTTAGATAGTGAGAGCGCCCTGGTGGTCAAAAAACAGAAACAAAAGGGAAATAACTCTTCCTGTGAAACAGGGGCGGATAACCCCACAATATGAACGATTGGGTGGGAATTGTACAAGAAATTGAATTTTGACAATGCTACCCAATGGTATATACTCAAAATGAAACCTGTCCTAGTTAATGAGATGCATGAAATACTGTTATATAATTATTGGGTCCCTAATACTTATATAAGGTAGTGTAGAAACATAATGGCGATTAGTGCAGCTGATGGCCTTGAGAGTGAGTGACGGAGCTTGACCTCACTCTCACCTTGCGGGATAAATCGTGAGAACCGGAAGGCATGGAAGACTCTGTCTTCTGGTTTAAGGATAGCAAGTACCAAAGCCGGCCAGAAGAATAGATGTCCAAGATATAGAAGCAAGTAAGAAGTAAAGAAGTAAGAAAGGGTATACAACATATATGCTGATTTGGTACCGTGAAAACCTCAGTATACAACAATACTTTGAGACTTTGATTTACAGACAGGGCGGCTTATCACGTTCAGATGATCAAACCAAGTTTTAATTAACGAGAATAGAAATAATCGTCCCGGTGAATCACGGAGAGAAAATGAAAGAAAACGAAAAGATAGATAAATACGTTGACGTAACCACAGTACTGAAAAAGTGTGGAACATGTTGTGACAATTGTAGTTAATGTCGTTGGAACGGTCCCTAAGTGTCTAGAAGATAGAATGTAAGACCATCCAAACATCAGCATTGTTAAGATCGGTTTGAACACTCAAAATAAGACTGAAGACCTGTGCAGACTTTCTGTCACTCAGCCTCCAGTAAAAGACCAATAGCAAATGCTGGTATAAAAAACTCGCAAGGGTCGAAAAACAAATAATAATAATAATAATAATAATAATAATAATAATAATAATAATAATAAACAGAAAAACAACAAAGACTAAAAAACAAACAGAAAAAACAAAAATGGGAAGAAAAACAATTATATGGACGATTCAAACGACAAATCGAAGAGGTTGCACATGAAAAGACTTAGACATGGTTAAGAAAAGGAAACCGAATCATTAATAATTGCTGCACAAAATAATGCCATAAGGACAAACTATATCAAAGCGAAAATTGATAAGACCCAACAAAATAGTAAATGTAGACTTTGTGGTAATAGAGATGAGACTGTAAAGCATATACTCTGCGAATGTAGCAAACTAGCACAACGAGAATACAAAACTAGACACGATTGGGTTGAGAAGGTGATCCACTGGGAATTATGCAAAAAATTTAATTTTGACCATACAACAAAATGGTATATGCATAAACCAGAATCTGTTCTTGAGAACAAACGCATAAAATTCTCTGGGACTTTGAAATAAAAACGGATCAACTTATCCCAGCAAGAAGATCAGACCTAGTGTTGATTAACAAAAGAGAAAGAACTTGTCAACTGGTGGATTTTGCAGTGCCAGCAGATTACAGGGTGAAGCTAAAGGAAAATGAAAAAATGGACAAATATCTGGACCTTGCAAGAGAACTGAAAAATTATGCAATATGAAAGTGAAAGTGATACCAATTATAGTTGGTGCACTTGGAACAGTCCCAAAAGGATTGGAAAAGGGTTTGGAAAGTTTGGAAATCAGAGGGAGGATTGAAACCATTCAGAACACTGCACTGCTGCAATCTGCCAGAATACTCAGAAGAGTCCTGGAGACCTGGAGAGACTTGCTGTCACTCAGACTCCAGTGAAAGACCATCAGCTAACACTGATGTGAAAACTCAAAAGGAGTAAATAATAATAATAATAATAATAATAATAATAATAATAATAATAATGGTGATGATTCATACAAAATCTTGCAGAAGCCAAGGACACGTTGGGAAAATCTAATGTACGCTTCGCACCGGCAAAGCAGTTAATATCCGCTTGTAAATTACATATTCAGTAGTGCACATAACTTGTAGAAAATATTAACGCTTGGAAAGGGGAGTTTGTCTCAGCTTATGTAAACATTGCAAATACACAATGATGGCGCTTGCATGCGCAAATAGGATACAATTATGGAAACGGTCGCGTGCAATACACAAAAAAAAAGAAAAGAAAAAGAAAAGATAGAAAAGACAATTAAAATATGAAAATGAAATGAAAATACGAAAGAAAAATATGGAGGCGATTATGCCAAACTCGGTGCCATTAGCATAGAAATTAGACCAGAGCTAAAACAAATTAGACATGCTAATCTGAGAAATTAATACGATATATACACATACACACATATATATAATATATATATATTATATATTATTATATATATATATATATATATATATATATATATGATAGATAGATAGATAGATGAATTAATTAATAAATAAAAGGTTTAGCTATCTTTTATTATCTTTGATTTGATTTGATTTGTTCTTGTTTTACGGCATATCAACCTCAATGGATCATTTAATGCCGACTACGTTTTTGAAATGAATTGGTGATAATGTTTAATTTTCTAAATTTTTTTTTTTTGACATATTTTTTGTGAATGAAACTTTTAGATGATTTTTTTTAAACATATATTTTTGTGTTTTCATTTTTTTTGGAAGATTTTTAGATTTTGTTGTAGATGTGTGCTTCTTTTATGTATCCGAGTAGTTTTTACTTTTATTATCATTGGAACAATTATTACAACCGTTCTGTTTCCTGCTATGGCATTCGTCAGGTAAAGGAAATTGCTTTTGAAATGATGCAAATGGTATGAATATGGTTAAATATGTGCATTTCTTTAAAACTGTATTCTTGTGTTGCATGTTTACGTGATTGTATGTGTAATGTTGAATGCGCATTAAAAACGCACACATTTAACCATATTCATACCATTTGTATCATTTTCAAAAGCAATTTCGTTTACCTGACGAATGCCATAGCAAGAAACCGAACGGTTGTAATAATTGTTCCAATGACAATAATAAAAAAAAAGCTAAACCTTTATTTATTCATTTATTTATCTATTAACGCTCTATCACAGATATTAAGCACTCTACTAATAACACTGTTCGTTGGATTACTACCGATTTTTCAAGTATAATAGTGCCAACCATTCACATTGATATATATATATATATATATATATATATATATATATATATATATATATATATAAGTAAAGTAAGTAAAGTCGTCGGGGCGGCTTAAAGTCGGTATCAGCCAGTCAGCGAGGAAGTCTATCCCCTTTTCAATAGCGCTAGACCAAGGAGGTTGTTTCAGCATCTGAGGTGAAGCGCCACACCTACCATCAGCTCCTTACTTTACCACACAGATCCCTGTGCTACTCATACTCTGAGTTGGCGAGGACCGGTATCGAACTAGGAGCTTGTGGTTTCTAGCCGAACGCTCTACCGACTGAGCTAACCCGGCCCCTATAATACAGTTAATTGCCAATCCACGAAGCAAACACATATTTTTTTTTTTACTTCTGTACTAATTAAAATCGTGCTCAATAAAAACAGCTAAATATATGTTTTAAAGCCGAATGGGTTAAAATCCTCCGACTATAGTTTCCCGCAGCATAGCGAATCCTCAGGGATATATATATATATATATATATATATATATATATACCAAACCCCTCCACACGTGCAGGATGTGACACATGGTAAATTTCTTAATCGGAGTTTAACAGGTTTTAATTCAGTTCTCCTTCTAGACTGTTTGCTTACGGTCAAGTCACGTTGAAAGCACCGGTTCCCACTCGATCACTGAAGTTAAGCAGCGATGAGCATGTTCAATACTTAGATGGGTGTTAGCAACAGCTGGTAATGTAAGTAACCACATGTCAAAATGACGATTCAACCATTAAATGACACTAAAAGGTAAACATTACACTACGCGCCACTATGTACATATGTATTAGACAATCAAGTGTATAAGTAGCTGTTAGGATAATGAAGTCACAAATTCATGGAATTGGGTTTAAGGCCATGGGGATACACATAAAATCGGAATTTCAAACTTAGAAAAATTGTTCTCCTGTTTTGGTTGCTACCAATTTTTCATAAATGTTCACAGTATTTGTCAATGTACGGTAAACGAAAATGAAAATAGATAATTTATAATAGTCTTGGGGGAGATACGGTAGCGTAATGACTAACACGCTGGACTGCGATGTTATAGTAAGTGAGTTCAATCCTCAATAGTTCTAACAGGTTTCTTTTTAGACTAATATCGTTGGGAAAGGTAGGAACCCTCTCATCACTCCAACTATCTTCTTCAAGGATTGCTTTGATATTAAAACCCTCAATGGTTGATATAGCATTGAATCAAATCAAATCCCAATAGAACACACTGTGGGTTGAGTACTTTGATCGGGACTTTCGCTGACGACCGCCGACTAAGCTTAAAGTAACGCTCTCTTATAAAAGGGATAGAGCACTCTCTGTCAGTCTTTACATATATATCCATATGTATGTATTTATCAGCCCATTTTTCTGAGCTCATCTATTTTATCCCAAGTCAAAATGCATTGGAGAACATACACTCATATTGCATCTGTTCTCTTCAAACACTCAGCCCACGTTTCTCAACTCATCAATCTCTCTTTCTCTCACACTCCTGTTAGCAATCATCGACCAATCAGAGATGGACAGAAATACTTTCATACGTCACCCCAAAAATTTAAGTGACTTTCCACTCTTATCAACAATTTTGGGTTTTTCCATCTCATTATTTTACAAGAGTACGCATAGGATTAGCTGGTTTTGTTTATTCTCCCTTTAAATATTCTTCTTCTTCTTCTTTCTTCTTTTCTTCTTCTTCTTCTTCTTCTTCTTCTTCTTCTTCTTCTTCTTCTTCTTCGTGTCTGTTTGTCTTTGCCTGATGTTGTTGGTCTTTCAATTTAGCACACTAGCTGTTCGTTCGTATGACACTCTCCATGAGGTTTGCATCGCATCTCATTAGAGAAAGCTAAGCTCCATCGCTAATGCAGAAGCAGCAGAATCTTGCAGCAACACCAGAAAATTGAATCGTGAAAAGTATTAGAGGATAATGGAGGAATGGAAAATGCAATGTTTGCCGGCGAGAGAAGAAGGCGATGCCGGTTGTTGGATGAATGAACGGAAGGTTGCTATTTAATAGCGTGGGACAGAAACAGAAGAATGAGGGCGGGAAAAAGAAAGGAGAGAGAGAGGGTGACAGTGTGTGTGTGTGTGTGTGGTGTGTGTGTGTGTGTGTGTGCGTGAGAGAGAGAGAGAGAGAGAGAGAGAGAGAGAGAAGAGATGAGTGGTGAAGGATATATAGGAGTAAGTGAGGGGGTTAGATGAGAGAAAGGTTTGGTGGGTGGTGATAAAGTAAGAAGAAAAGAAGGTCAGTGAGAAAGAATGGGTGGAAATAGAAAGAAAAGATGACAGAGAGAGAGAGAGAGAGAGAGGAGAGAGAGAGAGAGAATAGAAATAAAAGAGGGGGTAGATGAGAGAAGGGTTAAGTGGGTGGGATATAAAGAAAGAACAGAAGTTGGCGAAGGAAGAGAGGGAGAGAGAGACAGACAGACAGACAGAGTCAGAGACAGAGAGAAACAAGAAGGGAGATGTGGAACAAAAGGTAATAGGAGTAAGAGAGTAAGTTAGATGAGAGAAATGTGGAGTGGGTGATGATAAAGAAAGAAGAACAGAAGAACAGAAGTAGGAAAACGGATAGAGAGAGAGACAGAGACAGAGACAGAGAGACAGACAGACAGACAAAACAGACAAAAAAAGACAGAATAGACAGAAAGACAGACAGAGACAGAGAAACACAGAAACAAAGAGAGAGAGAGAGAGAGACAAGAGAGTAAGAGAGAGGGAGAGAGAGAGAGAGAGAGACAAGAGAGTAAGAGAGAGGGAGAGAGAGACAAGAGAGTAAGGAGAGAGGGAGTGCAAAAGATAACAGGAATAAGTGAGGGATGAGATGAGAGAAGGGGGTTAAAAGGGTGATAATAAAGAAGGGGTAAAAGTACACACGTTGGTAAAAGGAGAGAGAGAGATATAGATATAGACAGAGAAACAGAAACTAAGAGAAAGAGAGAGAGAGAATAAACAGAGGGAGACAGCCAATAGAGAAAGAGAGAGAGAGAGACAGAGAGAGAGACAGAGAGAGAGAGAGAGAGAGAGATGGATCAAAAGATAACAGGGATAAGTGAGAGGTTTAGATGAGAGAAAGGTTAAATGGGTCGAGATAAAGAAAGAAAGAAAATAGAAAATCGAAAAGAAAGAATGGGTGGAAATAGAAATAAAAGCGTAGAAAGCAAACGGTGTATTATATAAAACTAGCAAATATATGCACCCTCCGGTGCAAGTATTAAGTTTTCGTATAATAAAATATCATATTAAATTAGAAAGGCTAATGAAACTGAATAAGAATGCAGATAAAAAGATTTGGAAGAAGGGGGTATGATTGAAAATATAGAAACAACAACTTTTGGAAAACTAACTCTTCCATCATTACATTACTCCCGTCTGTCTTTGGTAAATTTTTCTTATTTAACTATTTAGTTAAAATAGGAAGAAATAATAAAAATTACAGTTTATTTCTTCTTCTTAATGGATTTCTTTAAGATTTATTTCCTGAGATTTTTGCTCATATTCATTAAGATAAAACCAAACAATTAGAAATCAATAATACTAAGCATATATTATTAAATTCAAATTTTGTAATATATCAATATGCAAATTAACCCTTTTCCCATTTACACACTATAATCCACTATTTTGTTGTATATATATAAACAACAAATTGCATGTTATTAGTAATGTAGAGATGGGTCAACAGTATTAAATAAGGTATAACAATTTATCAATAAAGGTTTTTTAAATGAAAATAAAATCATGGAGAATGTGATGTAAATAACAAAGGGAATTGTGACTTGTATAGTAATATAGTTTCGGTTACAGACCGAAAGATACACAATCTCCATTATAATAAGATTTTATTGGCATTTCAGTCTCGGAAGACTATGATATAGTTTTTGTGCCTCTGAAGTTACAGCGCCTCCTTTGACTGGGAAGTCCAATGTTTGAAAAACATTTTCGACTACACATGTCGCATTTGAAGGTTGCCCCTGAAGATGTTGATGTGCTTCATGGTGTTGTGTCAGGGTGACTTCTGACATGATCAGTCCTCTACGGATACAAATTACAGTGAATGTAAATGAAAAGGATGTTAAAATGACAGGAAGAAAGAAATGAAAAGATCGGAAATAAAAAGTGAAGAATGTTTTACTGGCCAAGAGAAGAAAGAATAGAAAAAAAAAGATTTTTTTTTTTAAATGAACATAAGTTCAAATAAATGAAAAATCAGTATTAAAGAACAGAAAAATAGGACTGAGAAAGGATATTAAAAAAAAACAGAAAGAGGGAACTGAGAAGAAAGAAAGAAAGAAAGAAAGAAAGAATAGAAAAGAAAAAAAGACAAAGAATATGTGATGTGATAAGAGGGAACTGAGAAGAAGATAAAAGAAAGAAGAAAGAAAGAAAAGAAAGAAAGAGGGAGAGATAAAAAGAAGGAGTGAAGAGAAGAAAAAGAAAAGGAAAGAAAAGAAAATATGTCGTGTGAAAGAGCGGGGAACTGAGGAGAAGAAAGGAAGAAAGAAAGAAAGAAAAAGAAAAAAGAAAGAGGAAAGAAAGAAAAAGAAAGAAAGAATAAAGAAAGAATATGTAGATTTGTGAAAAAAGAGGGAAAAACTGAAAGAAAAGAAAAAGAAAGAAAAGAGAAAGAAAGAAAAAAAGAAATGACGAATAAAAAGAATGAAGAAAGAAAAAGAACTAAGAAGAAGAAAGAAAGAAAAACTAAAGAAAGAAAAGAAAGAAAGAAAGAAAGAAAAGAATGGTGATTGTGTGAAAGAGGGGACTAAGAAGAAAGAAAGAAAGAAAGAAAGAAAGAAAGAAAGAAGAAGAATAATGTGATTGTGAAAGAGGAACTAAGAAGAAAGAAAGAAAGAAAGAAAGAAAGAAAGAAAGAATATGTGATTGGAAAGAGGTAACTAGAAGAAAGAAAGAAAGAAAGAAAGAAAGAAAGAAAGAAAAGAATGTGATTGTGAAAGAGGGGAACTAAGAAGAAAGAAAGAAAGACAGAAAGAAAGAAAGAAAGAAAAGAATGAAAGAAGAAAACATTACTGTGAAAAATGAACTGTATTTTATGGAAAAGATAGACTTTGCTAAATAAACTGAGAAAAATAAAATATCATTGAAGTAAAGAAAGAAAAAAAGAACGAAAGAAAGGGAGAAAGAAAGAACATAAGAAAGCAAGAAAGAAAGAAAGAAAGCAAGAAAGAAAGAAAAAAGAAAGAAAGAAAGAAAGGAAAAAGAAAGAAAGATACGAGTACAGACCAAGGGTAGAGAAGGAAATAGAAACAGAAGAAAAATTAAGAACGTATGAACAAGAAGAAAAAAAAAACGAAATTGTAATAAAGTTTTGAGAAAGAAAAATAAAGATTCAAATAAATTGTTGACCAATTAAAGAAAATATAATTAACAGAAAAAATATAACGAAACAGAAACGAACACCCACAAAAATAATTAGATAAACAGAAAAAAACCCTGATTTTATGATGAATAGAACATTCTTTTTTTAAATGAATTATTATTGAATATAAGAAAGAGAAAAAAAACTACGGACAGATTTTGACACAAGATCTCAAATATGGTGCATCCAGCTAGGATCGAACTCGCTTTTCAATAGTTATGCATCTGTGAGACTATCTTACTAACCATTATACCTCGAATATATAAAAAAAAGAAACGAACAACAATTCATAGAAAAGATAAAAATAATGAAATCATGAACGATGAATAAGTTAAGATGTATGAAAAAAAAACATTATTGAAAGGAAGAAACAAATTTAACAGAAAGATCTGTAATTAAAATTGCGAAGCGCGAAAGAGAATATAGAATGAAACATGCACAATATGATGAAGAAAAGGGTGAATGAAAAATAGACAAAAAATTGAGAAAATATTGAAAGAAAGTCTCAAACAATGAAAAGTAGAAACAATAGAAAATAACATAAAAGAAAGAAAGATTTGATAATGAAATTGGGGGAATATAAAAGAAAATCCAAAAAAAAAAAGAAAAGAACAAAAGAAAGAAAAAGGTACGAAAAGCAAGAGAAAATAAAAAGAAAGAATATTTGATAAATAAATTCGGTGAAAATAAAATGAAATATCCAGAGAGAGAAAGGAAAAAAGTACAAAGAAAGTATAGAAAGAAAGAGAGAATGAAAAAAAAAAGATTTGATGAAGAAAATGGGAGAAAATAAAATGAAATATTCGGGGAAAGAAAGGAACAGAAGTAGAAAGAATATATAGTAAGAAAGAGAGAATAAAAAAAAATTGATGAAGAAAATCGAGGCAAATAAAATGAAATATCTGGAGAAAGAAAGAAGAAAAGTACAAAGAAAGTATAGAAAGAAAGAGAGAATGAAAAAAAAAGATTTGATGAAGAAAATCGGTGAAAATAAAATAAAATATCCGGAGAAAAAAGGAATAAAAATACAAAGAAAGTATAGAAAGAAAGAAAGAAGACAAAAATGAAAGAATATATTGAAAGAAAGAAAGAAGAAAGTAAATTTGACAGGAAAGATCTAATGAAAGTTTAGAAAACTGAGAAAATATAAAAAAATATAAAAATACAAAAAGAGGATTTGTGCAAAAAAAAAGAAAGAAAGAAAAAAAACGAAAAGAATGAAAAGAATCTGCTAAGGAAATTGAAAAAAAAGTAAAGAAAATACTGAAACAGGGAAATATAGATATAAAAGAAACTGAGAAAAATGAAAGAAAATATAGGAAGAATTTAAAAAGGTACAAAATTTGATTAAAAAAACAATTAAAAAAATAAACGTTTTATTAAGAAATTTTTTAAAAAACACAGAAATAAGAGAAGAAAAAGAGAATTTGGTGAAAATAGAAAGTAAGAAAGAAAAAGGAAAAAGAAATCTTATTCACAAAAAAGGAAGATGGAAAAAACTAAAATAAGGAAATTTAGAAAAAAATGAAAGTACGGTGTAAGAAGAAACAAAATTTAATAGAAAACAAAAATTTAAATTAAAATAAAGGTTAAAAAAAGAAAACGTAAAAGCATGAAAGAAAGAGAATTAGCTAAAAAAAGGGGGTAAACGAAATAATTTTCTTAGAAAAAAAAGAAAAAAAGAAAGAGAATTTGAAAAACAAGATAGAATAAAAGAAACAAAATTTGAGAAATGAATTGAGAAAAGGGAAATAAAATACTAAGATAGAGAAATACAAATATGAAATGAATGAGATAGATAGATAGATAGATAGATAGATGGGAACCTACTAAGATATATTGATTAATCGGAACATTCTGGCATTGACAGATAGATAGATAGATAGATAGGTTGACTGATTGATAGATAGATAGGAACCTACTAAGATATATGGATTAATCGGAACATTCTGGCATAGATAGATAGATAGATAAATAGATAGATAGATAGATAGATAGGTTGACTGATTGATAGATAGATAGGAACCTATTCGAATATATGAATAAATCGGAACAATCTGGCATAGATAGATAGATAGATAGATAGATAGGTTGACTGATTGATAGATAGATAGGAACCTATTCGAATATATGAATAAATCGGAACATTCTGGCATAGATAGATATAGATAGATAGATAGATTGACTGATTGATAGATAGATAGGAACCTACTAAGATATATGGATTAATCGGAACATTCTGGCATAGATAGATAGATAGATAGATAGATAGATAGATAGATAGATTGACTGATTGATAGATCGATAGGAACCTACTAAGATATATGGATTAATCGGAACATTCTGGCATAGATAGATAGATAGATAGATAGATAGATAGATTGACTGATTGATAGATCGATAGGAACCTACTAAGATATATGGATTAATCGGAACATTCTGGCATAGATAGATAGATAGATAGATAGATAGATAGATAGGTTGACTGATTGATAGATAGATAGGAACCTATTCGAATATATGAATAAATCGGAACAATCTGGCATAGATAGATAGATAGATAGATAGATAGATAGATGGGTAAATAAAGACGCACTAGAATATATAGATAGATCGGAACACACTGGCATAGATAGATAGATAAAAAATATAGATAGATTGATAGGAACAGCTCGGGATATAGATAGATTGGAACCTACTAGAATATGTAGATGAATCGGAAAAATCTGGCAAAGATAGATAGATTGATAGATAGATAAACTGACTGCTATAGATGCAAATAAGATGCGAAAGAGATAAATTAATTACTGCATTCTCGGAGCAAGAGCTCTAAGATGGACCGTGTATAGCGTTGCCATAGAGATAAGGCACCACTAGAAACTGTGCGATAATGACAACAGCAGGAGAAACAGCAACAGCGGTTATGTTGATGACCAAATAGAGAGAATAGAGAGATTCAGGATTTGAAGAGAAAAATCTTCAATTTCTTCTTTCTTTCTTTCACATAGATCATTGCACTCTCACTCATTTAATTCTCTACGCATTTTAGATGGCTTTAATTAGAATAAAATGGGAAACCAATTAATGGTTTGAATTCCTCATTCAAATTGGAGAAAAAATGGAATGATATAAGATAGTATTTCTCTGAATGTTTGAGATGAGGCTTGAAGATTAGTATTATCTGCGTTATTCCGACTATTGTCCCCATCTTCATTGTTATTTGTACAACGTTTCGGTCGATATACTCTCCGACCTTCTTCAGGTATTTCTTGTCGGACTCGGGAACCTTCTCGGACTCGGGAACCTTCTTTTCGAACTCGGGAACTTTCTTGTCGTATTCGGGAGCCATCACGGAACTTTGAACCTAACCCTTTATTTAGTCCACGGGGGTATCCTGTTCTCATTCCACTAACCATAGCTGGGGTAGGAGTTGTGTTAATTAATTATTTTTCAAACTGCTTTCACTCAGGATTGAACTCGGGTACCAAAGATAACTGTCACTTAGAACTGTCTTAACCTAACTACCTCATCCACTAGGCCATGTGTCCAATTGGATAATTGAGTGTGAATTTTGGGAACTTATAAACCTAATGTCTTGATTTGGCTAGAATATCAACCTATTTACTTATGTATGATTTTTTACCTAGACTCATATTGCCGAAACGTTGTACAAATAATAATGAAGATGGGGACAATAATCCGAATAACGCAGATAATACTGATATAAGATAGGATATATATTTATACTGGTGTTCCTTAATTTTAGGACCGTTATCTTATTTTCTCTGTTCCAACTTTCCAACAAGTCGGAGGCGTCTCCGTGGTATAGTGGCTAACGTATTGTACTTCGAAGCGAAGTAAGCAAGTTCGAAATCCAATCAGGCTATAACGTTCTGGTTCGGACTAATATCTTTCTGAAAGTTATGGAACTTCATCCCTCAAGCTATGGGTTAAATAATATCATTACGGTTCTTCTACAAGGGTGTGTTTGGTACTAAATAACCCACGAAAGTAGATATACCATTAAACAAAGAAACCAAACCAATTATTAAGCTGGAAAATTGGTTGATAAATTTATTGAGATTTAGGGGGTACAACATCGACATATAGGTAATGATATAAGATTGTATTTCTCTGAATGTTTGAGATGAGGCTTGAAGATTAATATTATCTGCGTTATTCCGACTATTCTCCCCATCTTCATTGTTATTTGTACAACGTTTCGGCCGATGTCAAATCCTCTAGAAAAAAAAGTAAAATTGTCACCAACCCTCTTCGATTTTTCTGAAACTTTTTCCAGGTTTGGACTATGTTAATATTAGACGATCCCCAAAATGTCTGCTTCCAATTCCCAAAATTGGCTGAGTTATATCGATTTTTAGCTCTCCAAAATTGGTGGGGTTGGCGAAAAATAGCAACTTTTTGTAACCTATTTTTGTCTGTAAAATGAGTTCTAGAGCTTCCCTACTACTAAAAATTGGTTTATAAAAGCATCTTTTACCATGTAATCCAAATATGCTATAAAAAGGTCTTAAAGTCAAGCAATTTTAAGTTATTGATGATTTTTTCATAGCTAGATCAATATCCCGATGTGGCACTACATAAAAAATGCTAATTTGTATCTAATGTATACACAGAACAAATGTCATTTTAGGTACAAAAATTGGCGGAGTTATGTCAATTTTTAGCTCTCCAAATTTGAGGGGGGTCGCGAAAAATGGCGACTTTTTGTAAACATATCAAATGATTTAATAATCAAATTAACATATGTAGTATATCCACATGTCCTGCTAGTAGGAGATATTACGAGGATGCTTCGAAGTAAAGGATTTTATCTGTTTTCACAGAAAATACAACATATACAGGGTGAGTGAAAAGTAACACTTTATTATCTCAGAAAAAAATCAGGATCGACCCAAGATAACGGAATGGTGTGAACTGACTTCGGATGAGATTGTGGGCCCTTTCATCCTCCGTAATACCATGAATGCCTGAAGGTATCTCACCATTCTGCAAGATGAGATCTGGCCAGATGTCAATACCTGGGAAAATATTGAAGACTTGATTTTTAGGCAAGATGGTGCTCCTCTGTATTTTGCTATTTTTGTTCCTATATGGGTGAATCTTAAATAAAACTGCATGTCATGTGCGTTCTTCTCAACTTCCTTTTTTGTAAAAATAATGATTAAAAAATTAATTATAAGTAAATGTAAAGTCGTCAGGGGCGGCCTAATGTTGGTACCAGCCAATCAGCGAGGGAGTCTATCCCCTTTTCAATAGCGCTAGAGCAAGGAGATTATTTTAGCGTCTGAGGGGGTGCGCCACACCGACCATCAGCTCCCCACTTTACGGCACAGATCCCTGTGCTACTCATACGCTGAGTTGGCGAGGGCCAATATCGAACTAGAAACTTTGTGATTCCTAGCCGAGTTTATAATCAACCTCCATTGTGTATAAGGTAATTCCGTTAGGTAGAACAATTTTTCAACGATCTTAAAACTGTTGCGTTTAATAGGATAGCCAGCACGTACGTCGGGATACGGTTGTAGAACGGCATATCTTGATATTGATACATGTGTTCCTTATTTATACGACCGTTATCACTTTGCAACACCCTCTGGTTAAAATTGAAACCGACCAAATCGCCCAAGACGAAATGAAAAATGTACATCCTGATTACCTGGTGTTTATTATCCGCCAAATTCTTATCTATTATGAGTCTCATCACCCCAGTTAAATAATGGACCGTTCCCATTTTATTTATAAAGAAAGAAAGTGAAGTAAAAGGACATGCCACGTAGAAAAGATATAACAAGAAAGCAAAAAGAAATAAAGAGAGTAGGCGAAAGTTAGAGAGAGAGAGTGGCGCACGGAAGCGATTACGCATATATGTTTCAATAGAACATAAGGAAAGGATGAGAAAAAGGAGAGAAGAGAGAGAGAGAGAGAGAGAGAGAGAGAGGTGAGAGAGAGAGAAAGAGAGAGAGAGGGAGAGTTAAATTAAGTGTATTATACTTTTTACATATAGAATTATTTAGCAATAGCTCTTAAGTAAACATATCATACGTTGTAATAATTAAATTATTATACTGTGATATAGCCACAGGTCCTTCGAGTTTATAGTTAATCCTTGCCATTCAATAATTCTATTTTTTCAGCTATAACTACACACATACACAATGAAATAAAGATTGAGAGTTAAATCAAGATTATTAAACGTTTTACATATTAAACTATCTAGCAATAGTTCTTAAGTAAACATATCCAACGTTGTAATGATTAAATTAGCATACTGTGGTATATCCACAGTAGGCTACAGTCCCAGAGGCGAAAAGTGCTTTATTTTTTAAAATCCGTCCGATGTAAAAGATGGCTCAATAATTTTAACGTAAGTAATTATGAAACCAAGAAACCTATGTGCGAAAAGAAACTATTCATTTTTTATGATTTTCTCTTAATTGTTACATGAAAATTGATATGATTTTATCTTAATCATTACGTAAAAATTGATATGATTTTTTCTTAATCATTACGTAAATCTTATTGAGCCATTTTTTACATCTGACAGAACTGAAGGAAAATCGCTTTGGGACTGTGGCCTACAGGTCCGGCTAGACTCTTTTAATTGCCGAATTTTATGATGACGTGTTCCAGAATTTGACCTGCTCACCTCACAAAATACTAAAAACGCTATTGTGTATTGTTACCTAAGTAGTTTTTTTAGATGTAAATAAAGTAAAGTCGTCAGGGCGGCCTAATGTCGGTATCTTCCAATCATCGAGGGAGTCTATCCCCTTTTCAATAGTGCTCGACCAATGAGATTATTTTTAGCGTCTGAGATGGAGTGACACACCTACCATCAGCTCCTTACTTTACCGCACATATCCCTGTGCTACTTATACGCTGAGTTGGCGAGGGCCGGTATCGAACTAGGAACCTTGTGGTTCCTAGCCGAACGCTCTACCGACTGAGCTAACCCGAAAATAGCTTAAATACAAGTTGTAAAAAGGGAGATTGTCTATTTGTGAAGGACTCTGAGTATTTCACTGTTTGATTGAAGGAAATGTGTTAATCGTAGATTGTCTACAGGCTGTCCCTATAACCGGAGCAATAAATTGTCGTAAGCCCGTATAAAATAGTAATACAAGAAAAGACAGATTTGGTCATAAAAATAACTGTCTCTTATAGAACGCTGAACATAACCTTCAAAATTTACCTTCTTATCTTTTCATTTTTTTTTTTTTGAGTGAGGGGAGAGGAAAGCGGAAGAAATTGAGAAGTTCGGGCGACCGTGCTTTTAATTCAGAGCATGGTAACAGGAAGAATGACTTGTCTGTTACAATAAAAAAAAATGGTTACTGGATATGGGTGGAGGTTAAAAAAAATGGAACAGCTGAGAGGAAGGAATTATTGAAGATGGCGTCTTAAGGAAGGAAGCTGACTAAAAATCGGACACAGGATGTTAACATAAGTAAAGGTAGTCTATTCTGAGAAGGTTGGACAGTCTGGCGGAAAGAATAGAATACGTCGACCTTGTCTTTTGTAAGAACGAGAAAAAAATGTTTTTGAGACCCATTAAATGCCCTTGAGAGGAAAAAAGTCCATATTAATAATTAGGGCGTGTTTATTTCACTGTCCTATATAGACAGTTTCATATCATCATGTCTTTTTTAGTAGCACGGATATCCATGGCAATCTCTCGCCAACCGTCCCTATCATTCATTGCACTCGGGAGGTCCTCTGCGCACTATCCAGTATGCGTTCAGAGCTAGTCAATGTAGGTCTTAATCCCCATGTACCCAGACTTTGTGGACACCCTGTATAATGCGTGTTCCTAAATCATAAGTTATTTTATTGTCTATATATTGATACACTAGTACCTACCTCCGTGTGACACGCCCTGTTGTCACCTCAGTTAAATAATGGACCATTCGTTTAAAAAGAACAACATAAACGTGAGTGAAAGAGAAAAGAAGAAGCTAAAGAAAAGAAAGAGGTGAAAGAGAAGAGGGAAAAAAGAAATCAAGTAACAGTGGGAAAACGTCAACTATGACACGAAAGCTTACGCTTAAGAGTTGGAAATTATTAAATACAAATAGAAATCTACAACGATTTATCGCGGATGATATTTCAGTAAAACAAATAGAACAAAGAGTTAAAGCAAATAAAAAAAATCCTTTTTTTTTTTTTTCGGGATAGGGATAGAGAATGAGATACAGGCAAAAATGTAAATCCTGATTATCTGGTGTCACTTATCTGCCGAATTCATATTTCTTATGAATGTTGTCACCTCAGCTAAATAATGGATCATTCCGATTTTATTATAAAGATTGAAAAGGAAGAAAAGAGAGTGTTACACAGAAGAAAATAATGAACAGAAAGAAAGAGAGTAGTGAAAATATAGATGGGGTTGCTGGTTGACATAGGAGAACATCATTTATGAGTTCGTCCCGGCTTCTTCGACAGTGCCCAACATGTCTTGTTCGTCTCACTGTGTGATACGGTAGCTCTCCAGCTGCTTTCTTGTAAGATGGGACCATATGACCTTTAGGCACCCCTTTTGCAATCTCGATTCGTTGGGACATCTTTTCCTTTTACACCGTCAAAATCCGGTTAATTGTTAACAGACGAGTTTTAGAGTTGTTTTAAAAATTATAAAACTAACCCCTAACTCTAACCCCTAACCTAACCCTGAACCCCAACCCCAACCCTAACCCCTAACATCTAACCCTAACCCCTAACAAACAACCGGATTTTGACGGTGTAAATGAGAAAAGTGTCCTTGGGTCGAGATCGCGGAAGGGGTGCCTAAAGGTCATATGGTGCATAAGGTGTTGTTTCTACGATGTGTTTGATATCGTATTCTAGTGTAACTCCCATCTAGCTCATTCCCTAGGCGCTTCGTTATGGTCCAAGGGGTGCAGCCATACAGTAGCACTGATACAACTACGGTTGGAATAAGTGTCCTTTTAACTTGTCAGTGAGATTAGATATGAATTTAGTCAATGTCAGATTCAATCTGGTCAGGGATTGTTAGTTGTAATGTTTGTCGTGTTCATTTGTTTTTATTCCTTTGGATTTTTTTTCAATTAATATTCTATTTTAGAAGGGTTTCTAATGTTAGTATGTTAGGTATTAATGAGGTTTATTATATTGTTACCGGTGTTTTATATATACTAGCAAATATATGCACCCTCCGGGTGCAAGTATTTAAGTTTTGATATAATAAAATAGCATATCAAATTAGAAAGGCTAATGAAACTGAATAAGAAAGCAGATAAAAAGATTTGAAACAGAGGGGGATGTAATCGAAAAATAGAATAACTGAAATTTATTCTTCCATCACTCTCGTCTTTCATTGTTATTTTTTCTAATTTAAGTATTTAATTAAAAGATGAAGTAAAGAATAAAATGACAGTTATTTTTCTTGTTAATGGATTTCATTTAAGATTCATTGAAGAGATTTTTGCTTATATTCATTAAAATAAAGCCAAACAATTAGAAACCAATAATACTAAGCATATATTTATTAAATTACATTTTTAATATCAATATGCAAATTAGCCTTCCCGTTCACAATGTAAACCGCTATTTTGTTGTATATATAAATACAATTGCATGATATTAGTATGTAGATATGGTTAACAGTATAATAATGTTAAACAATTTTATTAATAATTGAGGTTAAAATAAAGATAAATTCATGGTGAATGTGACGTCAATAACTAAGGGAATTGTGACTTGAGTAGCGATTTAGTTTCGGTTACAGATAGAAAAACACACAATCTCCATTATAATAAGATATATATATATATATATATATATATATATGAGAAGAAAATATTTTTAAATATAACAAACACAGGATGTTATGATCAGGGGAAACAAATTGTATGTGTCAATACTTAAGCATTTCGTTATATTGTACCATCTTCAGGACACTGTTAAGTAATGTTTATGTGAGGACATACGTCATCATATGATCTTCACCTTCCATTTCTGCACATACATTGATCACGTCATTGGCTTTCGTAAACAAACGCGCATATAAAAATTAACGCTTAATAACATCATATTCACACATTCACTGTACACTTAACATCTTTCATTTTGTCCCTCACATAAACATTACTTAACAGTGTCCTGAAGATGGTACAATATACCGAAATGCTTAAGTATTGACACATAAAATTGTTTCCTCTGATCATAACATCCTGTGTTTGTTATATTTTAGAAATATTTTCTTCTCATATTGTCGGATTAATTTCCTCACCGTCTTTCCATATATATATATATATATATATATATATATATATATATATATATATATATGAATATATATGATCATATATACATACGTGCATCTGTGTGTGTTTGTGTCTGTGTGTATGTGTGTGTGTGTGTAAGTGTGTGTGTGTGCGTAAAGTGAAACACTCGAAATTGAGCAGAACTATTTGTTTATTTCCAAATATACACATCCTCTAAATATGTGTTTATTTCATATTTTCCCTACTTACACACCGTCGTATTTAATTCCATTTTACATATATATATATATATATATATATATATATATATATATATATATATATATATATATATATAATGTAATTTGTCTTGTCGGATTAACTTTTCACAATTAATTATGAACTAATAATTAGTTTTGTAGATCGTTTTTCAAACTGGACAGACAGAATATTTAGAATTCATTATTGTTTAATTACGACGAATAAATGGAACAAATATTTATGTCAGTAACGCTCACTTCAAATTACAAATGACTCTCCCTTACTCTCTCTCTCTCCCTCTCTCTCTCTCTCTCTCTCTCTCTCTATATATTATATATATATATATATATATATATATAATCAATGGTAATATTATGGGTTTACACTCATAACTTGAAGTTTCATGGTAATCCAATCATCAGATGAGTCCAATGGTTGAGATGTTAAAAACCAGTCGTGAAATGGTTGAGATTTTAAAACTAGTAATTTTTTAGCGTTTATATAAACGTGAAGCGTTTTCACGCGATGGGAAATATAAAGCTAAAAATTGTTTTTTTTTAAACTGTGGTTTGTTTGACGTTTATGTGACGTGGATCGTTTTCACGTGATGTAATGTTATGACGTTAAATTTGTATTAAAAAAAAATTATAATCAAACAAACTTGTATTGGTGTTTCATGCCAATACTTTTCTCATTTTTTCATTCTCTATTCATTATATATATATATATATATATATATATATATATATATATATATATATATATATATATCCGAGAAAGTTTACGTCATAATCTATCTAGCAATCTATATATTCATCTATAAATATCTATAAACAAGTACACACACACAATTACAAACTACAACAATAGAACTTAATTTAGGCTGTAATAACCATATCTCGAGTTTTCAGAAATCTTCTGGTGAATAAACTTTTATCCCGGAATATTAAGATAATAAATCAAAGGTAAACGAAAAATCCTAGTTACCACATTGTTCTTTATACTTGCATTAAAATAGTCCTCATTTTAGGCGGTAGAATAACCTCTGACAGAACCTCTGCAGATGTGTAAAATCCGCCCAAAGGATCCACCCGTGGTGATCCGTTATGCCTAAGGGCGTAAACCTGGTGGCTGAGCAGTCCATGGCATGCCACACTCCACTTTGGGTCTTACTTAGGCTAATCGGGCGGTTGCAGAGGCCCCCTTCCGATCAATCAGCTAGTCACGTCAAACCCTAGCATCTATATGAACACCCCCGACTCAATTGCCCTTATGGCAAAACCCCTACTCTTTTATCATATATGTGCTAGAAGGCTGAGGGTCTTAGTGTTATGAGTATGGCGTTAAAATCAATTTTTAGAGCTTTGGGGAATGTGGAGTACCTCTTCATTGCCATTACACCCAGGTCCACCCGGGCTGGTAGTACCTGTTACGGTCCCATCTAAAAATGAGTTTAAAACATTGTGTTTACTAAAGAAAGTGAGGATCGAAAAAAATTGTTACGGTAAGGGTAGTTAGATGAGGACCAGTGATGACATAATAATGATTATATATATATATATATATATATATATAATATATATATATATATATATATATATATGGGGGTGTTTTGTGAGTAATTTCATGGTTATCGTAAGGGTAGTTAGATGAGGGCAAGAGACGACATAAGGATTATATATATATATATATATATATATATATATATATATATATATATAGAGAGAGAGAGAGAGAGAGAGAGAGGGAGTGAAAAAGTGTAATGGGGAGAGATGCGGACAAGAGACCATATAAAAGTTCCAGTCCATTACAATTATATTCGGTTCCATATTTCTGTTGACGGATTCATTTCCATTTTCAACTTACAAGGAAAATAAATTTATATTTTTCCTTTCAAAAAAAGCGTCGAATTCATTTCCATTTTCAACTTATACATATCTATACTTATATATATAAATATATATATATATATATATATATATATATTATATATATATATATATATATACACGTATATATTATATAAATATATATCTACATACGCAAATCAATCTCCCCCTTATATATGCATATATATGCGTGTTTGACTGCCTGTGTATGTATAATATATATGTATGTAAAGAAATTATATTCATATTACTAATCTTAATTTTTGGATTTCAGTAAGAATATTCGGTAAAGAAATTACTTCCGACTTCGTGAACCGAGAAAAAAGCCACTGATTCCTGGAATAATTATTCCATTTGCAAAGAAGATAAGATAAGAATGTGGCAAAGGCGGAGTAATCCCAGAGAAATCTGGGAGAAGAAAACGTGGGAGCGTATTAGAAAAAGAGTCAGAAAAATTGGTCGTTGGGAATAATATGTTGACCGATTTCCTGAATTGTGGAGAGGTATTAGAGATAATCCTGGAACCGATGCTGAATCAAAGACAACAAAAAAAAGAAGAAATAAAATAAAGAGAACATTTTTGGAAGCAGAAGAATCATTTGGAAATAGAGTAGGAGGAAATAGAGTAGGAGGAAGAAAGGAGAAACAAAATGGCGGATTAGCAACGAAGAAAACATTAGGCGGGAGGAATATTAATGGATGAATCACTAAATAGAACTAAAAAGAAATTAGAACTCTCGAGTAATTAGTGACAACAAAGGGAGATAACTCTGAAAAGAAACATGGATAAAGCGAGAAAAGGCTTAGAAAAGAAGAAAGGCAGAAGCATAAAATCCCTATACAATATCACCCACAAATAAATACATTCGGTAGAAAGTATTTACTGGCATCCCACCATGTCATTCGAACACAAGGATCATTATAGTGGGGAAATACGTATACGTAGCTAGTGTTTAAAAATGCGTGAATCTCGGCAGCTTTTCTCTTTTGATGCGCGTTAGGCATAGTCCCTTTAAATTAACGGGACAAGTGTAGCCTGTGGGGGTCAGTTCCCTGCGATCACGTAGTAACTTGACTTATGAGTGTCCCAGTTTACGAGTTTCCAAATGACGAGCCGTCACTCGCTTTATTTTTTGCTTTATGTTGAGAGCTAAAATTTGAGGCATGTCCGAGCTTCAGATACGCTTGTTAATAATTTAACTAAATACATTTAAGTTTTCAAATTGATTACACCAAAGAAAAATATAATTTAAAAAAGTTATCATTAATAACTATATTATAATAACTAGCAAATATATGCACCCTCTGGGTGCAAGTATTTAAGTTTTAATCTAATGATATATTATATTAAATTACAAAGGCTAATGAAACTAAATAAGAATGCAGATAAAAAGATTTGAAACAGAGGGTGGTATAATCGAAAAATAGAACAACTGAAGCTTACTCTTTCATCACTCTCGTCTTTCATTGTTATTTTTTCCAATTTAAGTATTTAGTTGAAATAGGAAGTAAATAATAAAATGACAGTTATTTTTTCTTGTTAATGGATTTCATTTAAGATTCATTGAAGAGTTTTTGCTTATATTCGTTAAAATAAAACCAAACAGTTAGAAATCAATAACACTGGGCACATATTTATCAAATTCGATTTTTTAATATCAATATGCAAATTAGCCTTTCCGTTCACACTGTAAACCGCTATTTTGTTGTATATATAAATATAATTGCATGTTGTTAGTATGTAGATATGACTTACAGAAATAAAATCAATGGGAATGTGATGTCAATAACTAAGGGAATTGTGACTTGAGTAGTAATATAGTTTCGGTTACAGATAGAAAAACACACAATCTCCATCATAATAAGATTATTATTAATATCGATTAGTTATTAAGTATCAATTAGTTATTAATCATCAGATGGTTTAGCTCAGTCGGTAGACCGTCCGGCTAGGAATCACAAGGTTCCTGGTTCGATACCGGCCCTCACAAACTCAGCGTATGAGTAGCCCAGGAATCTGTGCGGTAAAGTGAGGAGCTGATGGTACGTGTGGCGCTCCATCTCATTCGCTAAAATAATCTCCTGGTGCTAGCTCTTGGGAAAAGGGGATAGACTCCCTCACTGTATAGCTCATACCGACAATTAGGCCGCTCTGACGACTTTACTTACTTTTACTTATTATATCATTATTAATAATTATATTATTTATAAGAAAATGATCATTAAAAAATATGACAGAACATAATTCATTACATCCTATTTAATTATGTGTTTATATTTTTCTTATTAAAAAAAAAACGTAACACAAATTAGGGTCTTTTGGGATGGGGTGTAACGGATTAATTGCATTTCAGTTTATTTCAATGGGGAAAATATTGTTTGATATACGAGGCAATTTAGTTACGAGCTGAATAAATAAAACTCTTAAGTTAAGGTACCAATGTATTTTTTTTTATAAATCCGAACATACCAGGATTTTATTATTTCTAACAGAACAATATATAATAAAACTGATATTATTATGTATAATATATTAGCAGTTATTTTGGACTGTTACATACATGTTTATAAATTTGTTTATAGAATGACAATACCGTTGGACATGGTAATAGATAATACATTATATTAAACGTTAGATTGTAACTATTCAATTATGCTTTGTATTGGCCTGAACAAATCCGTTTTAATCACAGCTATAGGTAAATCGTAAGGCAGATTGGAATTTTATACGTTAGGAGAAAGAAAACTCTGTATTTAAATCTATTATATATATTTAAAAACCCCTCCACACAAGCAGGATGCGACACAAGGTCAATTTCTTAAGCAGAGTTCAACAGATGTGAATTCTGTTTCCCTTCTCTTAGACTGGTTACCTAGTCATGGTTAAAGAATCCAGTCTGCCCTGCTATTTACACATAGCTGGAGGGAGAGTAGGATTCATACCTTTCCCAAGGGTATTAGCGATAAGTGTAATGCAGTTACCACGTGCAGGATTTGAACTCGACGAGTCCATTTCTGATGACTTTAACCATTACACCACGCGCTTTCTTTTAAAATCTGCTATACTCCGCTTAAAAAAGGGATATAGTCCGTATATGAATAAATACATGCACACTCACCCAGACTCTAACGCTCTTTCTCTCTCTCTCTCCTTCTCTCCTTCTCTCTCTCTCTCTCTTTCTCTTCTCTCTCTCTCTCTCTCTCTCTCTCTCTCTCTGCGATCCCGTCAAGCCCTAGCATGTATATGATTGACCTATCACTATTGCCCGTATGGCAATCCCCAAACCTTTTAATCATATATGGGCTAGAAGGCAGTGACTGTGAGTCTTAGTCCTGGGTATAACGTTAAACTGTACCTGGTTGTGAAGTTCTAGAGCTCTGGGGAATGTGGAGTACCACTTCATTACCATTGCTCCCAGGTCCACTCTGACTCGGAGTGATAGTACCTATTAGGGTCCTATCTATGGGTTAAAGAGAAAAAGGAGTTTAGAAAAATGTGTTTAAAAGATTGAATACCCATCATGAATGAATAAAACAAAAACGTCTTTGGCATAAAATAAACCAAGTGCCGTAAAACTCAACCAATCAATCAAAAAACCAACCAACCAACCAACCAACCAACCATCACCAATAAATATTCCTATTGTGTATTGGTTAACGCTACACCGGTATATTGGTGGTACTTTATTTTTCTCTGTACAGAAGCACCGCTTTTCTGGTGCGGATTTCGCGCTCAAACGATATTAGGTAAATTTAGGATCAGGATCTCAGAGCTCAAAGGGTTAATAGAAATAGCTAATTTTCATATTCAGCTTTAACTCTTTAACCTTCTCACGCCTGTGGTTCCTACGCTGGGTTCATGGCCGGAAACATCCAATGCTATTTAACAGCCTCATGCAAATGTGGGGTTTCCCAGGTCGCAATTCACATTGGGTACTGAATTCTTTGATATTTTTGCTATAGACTGGCAGGGAGATAGATTAGCAGAATTTCTATTTATGATCTGCCAAAATTACGCACTACAAGATCATTCCGCCTTGTCGGCTGGGGCAGTAGTATATACCGGCTGCACCTCTACATACGCGTAAAATCTTAATAGGGCCACCTGTTGACCGTTGGTGGCGACTCGCGAGGCTAAAGGACGAAATCCTTGTGGTTGAGTAGTCCATGACATGCAACACTCCACTTTGGCCCTAACTTAGGATAGACGGGTGGTCGGAGAGACACGCTCCAGTGAATTGCCTTGTCACTTTAAGCACTAGCATCTATATGATTGTCCCAGCCCTATTGCCCTTATGTCAAACTCCAACGACTTTTATATATCTGAGAGAAGGTGGTGACTTTGTGTCCTGTATATGACGTTAGATTCTAAGGAATATGAATTACCCCTCCATCCCCATTACTTCCAGGTCCACTCTGACCCGGAGTGGTAGTATTTGTTAGAGTCCCATCTATGGGTTAAACGGAAAAAGATTTAGTTTTAAAAAATGTTGTGTTTTTTTTTTAATTGAGTAAGAAAAATTGAGTACCCATGAAGAACGAAATAAACAAAATGTATTTAACATAAAATAACCCAACAAGAGTTGACATGCCGTAAAATCCAACCAACAAACCAACCAACCTGTTATTAGATCTAATGAAGGGAAATTCATTTACACTAAAAGAAGAAAGAAGCAGCAAAAAACATTTGTCTATACGTGAACTCAGATAAAACTGAGTTCATATGTTTTAAACAAGATAAATCCATCTCC
This sequence comes from Doryteuthis pealeii, assembly GCA_023376005.1. Classification (NCBI taxonomy): domain Eukaryota; kingdom Metazoa; phylum Mollusca; class Cephalopoda; order Myopsida; family Loliginidae; genus Doryteuthis; species Doryteuthis pealeii. The sequence goes on along the minus strand of CM042144.1, from coordinate 3,054,856 downwards.
ACACAGAACGGAAAGTCTCTGAAATTAATAGACTATTTCATATACCTAGGTAGCAATGTCTTATCTACAGAAAGCGATACAAACATAGTAATGGCATTGACTAATATAGACAGATTATCGATCATATGTAACTCTGATATCTGATAAAAAATAAAATGGGAATTCTTCCAACCCACAACCGTATTAGCACTACTGTACTGCTGCAAATTTGTAACTTTAACAAAACACTTTGCCCTCCATCACAAAAGCCACTTAATCTATAAGTTTACAAGCAAATGTGAAATTTGCTACATTGGCCGTACTACCTTGAGACTGGAATCTCGAATCAAACAGCACATACCCTACAACATCCGTTCTGGCAATGTGGACTGTCCCTCAGCAGCAGACATAAATACTCCGTCCACCATTGGACAACATCTATTAAGAAACTCCACTTGCGCTCGGTCCTACCACCCAGCTATGTTTTGCAGTTCCAACAGCGAGTTACAACTACAAATTCTTGAGTCCCTGTTTATCTCCCGCACTCAACCTTTCCTGTGCGTTCAGAAGCAGTCCCATCAGTTACTCCTATTTGGCACCTCAAGCCTAAACTTATCTAACAGGGGGACTCATAATTTTCGAAACCCCCTTATGATTTGTAAGTTTCTTAGTTTTACGAATTCTTTGTCTTATTGAGAAAAAACAAATCCTTTTCTCATTGCTTTCTGACTATTCCATCGTTTACAACAAAACAAAACAAAACCACAATACCATCTTTCAATGTATTTTTTTCTCTGAGGAGCATTGAACGAAAAAAAGATAAAAATCATTTTAGATTTTAAATCTAACTAGGGTACCCTTACTTTTCTTTTTAAGATAAAAATATTATTTTACAACATGCATATGCTTTTACGCGTCCTTTTTAAAACACTTAGAAAAAAATTCTAGATCTGAACTACACAGGGATGCTTCATAGTGTGTTGAATATATCCTCAAAGCGGCCCTCCATAAAACAGCAGCTATACGGCCACTTATTTCCTATCACACAACTCGTCCAAGTAAAACGAACAAGACAAGCTGGGCGCTGTTTAAGAAATAAGGACGAATTCATATATGACGTTGTCCTATGGACTCTTACACATGGACACACCAGTATTGGATGACGTGCAAAAACTTACAACAGCTACGTGCGGACACTGAATGCCATGTTAAGTACCTGTCATGATTAATGAACTATAAAGACGCATGTTGCATAGCAGGATTCAATTGAAAGGAGTTGGTTGTAATAGTAATAATTATATACATATCTTCTTACTGTTCAACTATTCTATTGGCTGGATCAGAGTTGGGCTCTGTTATTCTGGATCGGAATAGCTGGGTCTGTCTGTGCTGTTGGATCTTTTGTTGGGCTGGGTATTACTCTTAATGTTCTTTGAGTCTGGAAATATATATTTCTATACTTATCTCCATACTGTTCAACTCTTTTCTCGACTAGATCCGGTTGTGTCTGCTGTTCTGGATCTGTGGTGTTGGGTCTGTCCGTTTGTGGATCTATTTTTGGGTTGGATGGCATTCTCGTTGTTCTTTGCGTCTAGAACCATATATATATATATATATATATCTTGAGGATGTCCCGTCTTGTGTCGCTACTTAGTTTTAATAGCAAGCACAAGACGTTGTTGTTGTTGTTTTTTTGGGGGGTGTATTTTTTAGAGTTCATCTTTTATTGTACCCAAAAGTAAAAATGCCCTGGAAAACAGACACTCATCTTGCGTCTGTTCTCTTCAAACACTCAACCAGAGACTGACTACCGCCCTTCTCCCTCCGACAACTTGCAACCGACCCCTTCCTCTCACTACCTCTCTTCCACACTTCGCCATTTGGCATCCATCGACCAATCAGAGATCGAAAGGTAGCCTTTCATACGTCATTCCATGGATTCTAGTAAGTTTCCACTCTTATCTAAAAAAAATTGCGTTATTCCGTCTCATCATCTTACAACGGGTGGCGAGAGGAGGGTCAAGGTAAAAAGCGTGCTGTTAATGCAACTGGATGATGATGATGATGATGATGATGATGATGATACTTGTACGTAGCAACCCAAACACTAACAGATCTGGATCGAAGAGTTAAAAACTCATCATATAATAAGTAACAAATTGTTTTTTTCATTTCGAATTCGTTTGTTTGTTTTTATTGACCTAAAGAAATAAACATTTTTCTTTGTTGCAAGATTTCATAATTAAATTGCTGAGTTATTCAAATAAATAACTTTCTGCCCTGAAACTCCTAAAGGTCCCGACCTTTTTACGTCACAGTTTTGGCTTATAGAGTGAAGTAAGCAACCTTTGGTATGTTTATTAGCATATTGAGAAAAAATCTACACATCTAAAATTTCGTTTATGTTCATTCGCTAAAAGGGAGAATAAAAAAAGGATGAATTTACATAGATTTGATTATAATGCGGTCGTTACGATTAGCCTTTCCTCTATTTTTATTACTAAGATAACGTTGGAATGTTTTTAGTAATAGATGAAATGAGAAATGGAAGAACGTGTTGTTAAACAAAGTAAGACATGTGAAGAAATTAAAATAAATGGTTGGTTGGTTTGTTTTACGGCATATCAACACTTTTCGGGTCATTTAATGCCGAATGAAGTCATTTTGATTAAACATTTATATTTTTTAAGTTCCTGATACCTTCAAATTGGTATAAATAATTTTTATTAACTTCATTATGTTCGGTTTGATTCGGATTGGTTTGTTTAATGGTATAATATCCATGTGGGTTATTTAATGCCAAAACCTGTTAGAGTGTGATTTAAAAGTTATTACTCTAGTTTCTTTTACATGTATATTTTAGTAGATATATTTAGTTGTTGTATTTTATATCTATCTATCTATCTATCTATCTATCTATCTCAGTCTGTTCAAATCTATCTATCTATCTATCTATCTACCAATCTACCTAAGTCTGTTCATATCTATCTATCCCTAAGTATTTCCTGCATCTAATTAGAGGCTAAATGTTTTTTCTCAGAAAAAAAACCTTTTGATCAATAGTGATAATCTCCGACCAAAGGACTGAAAAAAGCGTGGATTCTTTTCATAGCTGTAACAGAAAACTGTTATTGATTAATTTATATGGCATTGTTTAAGAATCGACGACAGTGTGATTAATACGTGAAACTGATAGTATTGCAAAAAAATGTGTCGCTTTTTTTTTCTTTTTTTTAACAGTGAAAAAATCAAATCCATTATTATTCTCTCCTTTTGATTTGTCACACCAGTGTTAGCTGATGGTATTTCACTGGAGTCTGAGTGACAGCAAGTCTCCTCAGGTCTCCAGGACTCTTCTGAGTATTCTGGCAGATTGCAGCTGTGCAGTGTTCTGAATGGTTTCAATCCTTTCTTTGATATCCAAACTTTCCAAACCCTTTTCTAATCCTTTTGGGACTGTTCCAAGTGCACCAACCACAATTGGTATCACTTTCACTGTCATGTTCCATAACTTTTTCAGTTCTCTGGCAAGGTCCAGATATTTGTCTATTTTTTCATTTTCCTTTAGCTTCACCCTGTGATCTGCCGGAACTGCATAATCCACCAGTTGACAAGTTATTTCTTTTTTGTTTATCAACACTAGGTCTGGTCTTCTTACTGAGATAAGGTGATCCGTTTTTATTTCAAAGTCCCAATTATTATTATTATTTTCGATATATTTTTTTTTCTCTCAAGAAGTGGAAAATAATGAGGTGGAAGACCCCAAAAGTCTAAGTTATGAGTAGATAATAGTGGAAAGTACCAGCATTTTTTGATGATGAATTAAAGACGACCTGTGAATTACTGATTGGTTAGCACAACGCTACTTGTTGATTTCTGTTTGGTCAATGGATGCCAAGTGGTGAAGAATGAATGTACGAGTAGAGTGATGAGGGGTCAGTTTGGACTTAGCGGTTGAAGGGTACAGACGCAAGTTGAGTGTCTGTTCCCCAATGCATTTTCACTTGGGAATAAAATAGATGGCTTAAAAAACAAAAAAAAAAAAAAAACAAGAACGTCTTGTGTTTGTTATCAAAAACTATGAACGGCACAGGACAAGATATCCTCAAGAGACGACCCAAGTAATTTTGAAACTTGAAGAACAACCGAAAATGCCAGCGCAAAAACCGATCAAGAAATACCAGCAACTCTGGTCCAGTCCCGAGAAGTAGAAAAGGATAAGAAGAAGATAAGTATATAACTACTAGAAGCGGCTATCCAGCATCAAAAACGTACTCACAAATCCATTAATTATCTTGGTCTTTATAGAAGGGGGAAAATGTATGACCCTCTGTTGGTCAACACATTCTTCGTCTAGCAGCTGGAAAATCCGTCGTAGTAGTCGTAATAATCTTTAGCAGTTCAAAATCACATTTCCTTTTTAGTTTTGTTTCTGTTCGACTACAATCCATTTCTTTACCGAAAAGCGCTTCGTCGTCGACTGCTTCTGCTGCTGCTGACTGTCCAGCGCTCGACTCACTTGTTATTTTATGGGCATATTAGCCAAACATCCGGGCACGTCAGTCAAAGTCATATCTTCAGGAATGTAAATAAAATCTTCAATACTTTTGCACAAAAAGCAAGCCCAAGTAATAGTGAATGTATAGGGCCGGGTTAGCTCAGTCGGTAGAGCGTTCGGCTAGAAATCACAAGGTTCCTAGTTCGATACCGGTCCTCGCCAACTCAGCGCATGAGTAGCGCAGGGATATGTGCGGTAAAGTAAGGAGCTGACGGTAGGTGTGGCGCTCCGCCTCAGATGCTAAAATAATCTCCTTGGTCTAGCGCTTGTGAAAAGGGGATAGACTCCCTCGCCCGATTGGCTGATACCGACATTAGGCCGCCCCGACGACTTTACTTATGTATATTTACTTTGTTGTTAATTGTTTTATTTTCGTGGTTTTCTCCGTACATACACACACATACATACATACATACACTAAAATTTGAACTCGGGGCGACGAGTCCATTTCCTATGACTCTAACCATTACACCACGTGCTTTCTACATCATTCCCTTTATATATGTATAGATTACCATTATAACATGATCACTCCTTTTAGATCCCGCCCTGTCGGCTGTGGCGTTAGAATGCCCGACTGCACCTCTGCAGAAGGGTAAGACTCCCCCAATGGGGACACCTGTTGGCCGTGGGTGGCGACCTGTGATGCTTGAGGATGGGGCCCGGGTGGATGAGCAGTTCATGACATGCAATACTCCACTTTGGCCCTATCTTGGGCTAGACGGGCGGTCGGAGAGGCCTCCTCCGATCAATCGGCTGGTCACGACAAGCCCTAGCACCTATATGATTTTCCCAACCCTATTGCCCTCATGGCAATCCCCAACCCCTTTTTATCATATGGGTGCTAGAAGGCGGTGGCTGTGGGTCTACATGTCCTGGGAATGACGTTGAACTCTATCTGATGGTGAGGTTCCAGTTCTGGAGGTTTGGGGAATGTGGAGCACCCCATTCATCACCATTGCTCCCTGGTCCACTCTGACCCGGAGTGGTAGTACCTGTCAGGGTCCCATCTATGGGTTAAATAGAAAAATGTATTTATAAAAAAATTGTATTATCCATTAAGAATTGATTTATTTCAAAATTTTCTCGGCATTAAATGACCCACTGAGGTTGATATGCCGTAAAACAAAACAAAACAAACCAAACCAAACCTTTTAGATCGAACGCCGCAACGTTACAGAAGGATGAAATGTCATGATGATAAAACGTGGTAATGGTGGTTGTGATGATGTTGATCGTGGTGCTTGTGATTTTGATAGTTTTACTGTTGGTGATGATGGTAGTGCAAGCATTGTTGTAAGTGATGGTGGTGGTGTGGGATTTCGTCGTTGTTGTCGTGATCTTTAGAGTAGGAAATAAATAAAAATAAATTATAAGAAAAGAAAAGAATGTAATTCTAACAATACTAGAAACACCAAGAAAAATAACGCCGAGAAAATAGGGATGAAGTGTATACACAAAAGAATGCCAAATAGTTTAGCTGATGAAATAATTAGGAAAATAAGAAAGTCGATAATAACGAAAGATAAAAAAAATGGGAACAAAAGATGAAGAAAAAATGACAAGATTCCGGCAAAAAGGGGTAAAAGTCTGATCCTCATAACTGTGAACAATCCAAAAAGAAATCTTATGCCAATAAAAAAAATTAGGAAAGTGTTCGGTTGAAAGGAGTACTAAAAAATAAAAAAATAAAAAACAAGATATAAAAAGAAACAAAAAAAATGGCGGGAAGTACTTTCAAAGCGATACAAATGGAAGAGTAAAATAAGAAAGAAAGAAAGTTGAATGCAACCATTGATGACAATGAAAAATGGGAACAAACTCCGATTGAATAAAGAGTCAGAAAAAATGGCGGCCTAGGTTCACGCTAAAGAATAAATCAATGCCCATTTTTCATCTTTATATTTTTACGCAAATATAGCTCCATAATATAATGAATTTTCCTTCCCATCATCCTTTTCTTTTTCCTTTTCTTTTTTCTACTAGATTAAGTGACAGAAAATGAGAAACGGAAGGCGCTTACTCAATGATAGGCTATGCATCAATTGGCGGCCATTGAACAATTGACGACAGATCGAAAGATCTGAAGTTTAAGAACAATTAGAAAATTGACCCAAGATCATACACACAATTGTAATATGAATACGTGTTTTTATTTTATAAATAGACGCATGAATAAAACGAAAAGAAAAAAAAAAAAAGAATGACGTCCGTATGTGCAACGATATATAATTTCTAACATGAACACGTTAATTCTGTACGTATTATCGATCATGAATATAAACACAAACATACACATTCGTTTTTATAGAATACTAGAAGTGCTACCAGACATTGCCAGGGTGGAAAAATATCACCACATATAAGAATAGGTATGTGAAATAAAAGGAAATTAATCCGACATTGTGAATTTGATATATTGAAAAAACAAATGATGTTTACAAATGCTTGGGATCATCAGAAGAGAATGTGCACCGTTTCGGGGCCTTCCTCTCAACGGTTTTAACTGCACATCGCCCCCCCCCCTTACAGATATTCCGAGGGACCTCACATCAGTGAGGGGGACTGATGTGCAGTTTAAACCGTTGAGAGGAAGGCCCCGAAACGGTGCACATTCTCTCCTGATGATCCTAAGCATTTGTAAACACCATTTGTTTTTTCAATATATCAAATTCACAAGAATAGGTATGTATTTTCTACATAGTGTCGGATTTATTTCCAAGTTTTCCATATAAAAATACATAATTACCAATGTCCCACTTCGAGCAGGATGTAAAACAAGACCAATTTCTTAAATGGAGTTTAGCAGGTTTGAATTCAGAGTTTTCCTGCTTCTAGACTGGTTAACGAGCCAGGATTAAAGAGTCTATTATTTTACCCATAGCTGGAGGGAGAATAGTAGAATTCATACCTTTCCCAACAGTCTCCTACAGCATTTAAACTCATGTCACTGTGTCTATTTTTGCAAATATAACCATTACACCATTGACACCATTCATAAAAAAGAAACAGGTTCTATAATATATTTTTTATATATTGATTCATTTGTTGATTTTATTTATTTTTATTCGGAAGATTTTAGTAATATCATCATCGAAATTATTGAATCCTGTAACTAAATGACCAAGTTTAAAAGCGGGGTAAGTGTAACCTGAAACCGAACATTTTTAGACCTCATTTCCCCAATGATGCTTGCATCGTAAAAAAAGGTCTACAAACGTTCGATTTCTTGTTACTCTCAATGCGCCTCTTAAAATGGAATAAATGTAAATAGCGACTACCTTTAAGAATTTTGCTGTTGTCTCTTATATTTTAGTAAAGAAACTATCACTCACACACACACACACATACACATACACACACACACACACATATATATATATATATATATATATATATATATATATATATATATATATATATATATGTGTGTGTGTGTGTGTGTGTGAGCAATAGTCTCTCTACTAAAATATAAGAGACAACAGCAAAATTCTTAAAGGTAGCCGCTATTTACATTTATTCGATTTTAATGGGTTAAATAGTAGGGCAGACTGGGCCCTTCAGCCTTGGGTAGGTAACCAGTCTAGGAGAGGGATAACTCTGAATTCAAAATTCCTGTGGTTGGTCGTTGATTGGGTTTGTGGCAACCCTTGATGCACCAATTCTTTTCTATCGACTGTGCCAAAAAGTGTGGATGGTCCAACAGAAGCCTTCACCACTTTAAACAAATCCCTGTGTGGGTGTTCATTGTATGAACCCTCATGCGTCGAAAATCGACGAGGGAGTCCATAATATATATATATATATCTTATTATAATGGAGATTGTGTGTTTGTCTGTCTGTAACCGAAACTATATTACTACTCAATTCACAGTTCCCTTAGTTATTTACATCACATTCTCCATGATTTTATTTTTATCTAAACCTCAATTATTAATAAATTGTCTTACATTATTAATACTGTTAACTATGTCTACATACTAACAACATGCAATTATATTTATATATACAACAAAATAGCGTTTTACAATGTGAACGGGAAGGCTAATTTGCATATTAATATTAAAAAATCGAATTTAATAAATATGTGCTTAGTATTATTGATTTCTAACTGTTTGGTTTTTTTTAATGAATATAAGCAAAAATCTCTTCAATGAATCTTAAATGAAATCCATTAACAAGAAAAATAAGTGTCATTTTATTCTTTACTTCCTCTTTTAACTAAATACTTAAATTAGAAAAAATAACAAGGAAAGGCGAGAGTCATGGAAGAGTACGTTTCAGTTGTTCTATTTATCTATTATCACCACCTCTGTTTCAAATCTTTTTATCTGCATTCTTATTTAGTTTCATTAGCCTTTCTAATTTAATACGATACTTTATTACATTAAAACTTAAATACTTGCACCCGGAGGGTGCATATATTTGCTAGTATATATAGTATCTAATTTCCGCTTTAATTTTTCAGTTGCAGTGGCATCAGTAGATAATCCAAAAGTGCTCAATATATTAAAAACATAGAGCAGTAATAATAAAAATAATAATAGTAGAGGTAAAATTAAGCGTCTACCATGGTTTCAATCATAATGATTTCATTAGGACCCTACCCTACGTTTAACTAAGTCGATGTAATTCCTTAGTTGAACTCGGATATTTTTCGGATAATAACGGTAATCTCTCTTCTCAATCTTCGCGTACAGGCCGCACACGAAAATTGAGAGAAAAACGTGTAGCACTCCATGTAGCACTCCACACATATATTAATTCCTTAGTTCTTATTTCAGTATTGTTATCAATTTAATTCTATTATAAATAATTGCTAGTAAAAACAGTTAGAATTTAATTGTAATTATATATAGGGGTTGAATGTTACTAATTTATAATTTTTCATTTTTTTTTGTATTTATCCTATCTAAAATTAATAACTATTTAAGAAAAATTATAATTTATCTAGTTAAATTTAATATCGTAGATCAAATAATATTTCAGTGACCGACCCAACCTATGTCTACAATTGCAGATTGATTCAAATCTATTATTTAAAATGTTTTTTCTTATCCGGGAATTTAATTATATATCATTTTTCTTGTAGACAAAGGTAGTATGGATCATTTAGACATCTGCACATATATGATTTTCATAGGATATTCAATCCAATAATTACTAATATATTATTGAATGAAATATCCTATTATTACTATTTTTATTAATTTATTTTATATTATATATATATATATATATATATATATATATATATAGAGAGAGAGAGAGAGAGAGAGAGAGAGAGAATTATTAGCAACCTGATGATGGCAAAATAGCCTGAAACCTGGGTAGTTGCCTATGGAAAACATTTATATTAAAAAATTCAACAAATAAATAAATAAAGCACCTACAAATTTGTGGTTGAGCACTGTGATTTCTTTGTTTCATCTCAATTTTTTTAAATACACATATATATATATATATATATATATATGAAAACCTTCTTCCAAGCTATATCTGCATCAGTGCTACTGTATGGGTGCACCACTTAGACTTAAACGAACTAATTGGCAAAAAAACTAGATGACAAGTATGCTGCATGGTGTCTCTAATCAAAGCACCACTCAAGAGAAAGAGCAACAGTACGTCCATTTGCCTCCTATCACACAATTCATCCAGATAATATTAACAAAAATCTGTACATGGACACACCAATTTGGGTCGGTTGGCAAAAGCCTACATCGCTCAGCTTTGTACGGATAATGGATGCTCTGTAGAGGACTTTCTATGAGTGGTAGTGGATTGAGACAGGTGCCAGGAAAGTTCTTGAAAAATCCGGAGTTCAGTAAATGTAAAAGAAAAAAAAATTGATGTAAAAAGGGGGAACTAAAGAATATAAAAATAGAAAAAAAAAAGAAGATAATTGTACGAATTCCATTTTTTTATTTTTATTTCTCTTTTATTTTTATAGTTATTTTGAAAATTTTCAGTCCCTCCCAATAAATTCAATGAATTTTTCCAAGTCGAAAATTAAAGCCGGAATCCACTACTGTATTGGATGCAGACCTCCAGAATGAAGAAAAGAGCCGGTGGCAATAGGTAGACATTCCTGACTAATGACAACGAGAGAAGGGGGAAGAGGAAGAGGAAGAGGAGGAGGAGGAGAAGGAGGGGAGGAGGGAAACGAAAAGGAAATCTCTAACCGCCTTGTTGCGTTAATGATATTTAATTCTATCGTGCGTGTCATGCCTCGTTCCATAATGCTAATTCCGTATCATGCTTATCCAGGCATGTCTCTAATTCCTTCCACTGTTCAAAGCTCGCTTTTTTCCGCGAGACGACGCCATGAAATTAAGGGGCAGATTTCTAACGGGCTTTCGAAAGATATTTCCAGAACTAATTACGATTTTGACGAACGACTTTAAATGCAGTTAAGCGGATGTCCTAAAGAATAAAATACCCTAAAAATAAAACTTTAAAAAACCGAAGCTTTTTAAATGCTTCACTTAACTAATGGCTAAACCTTCTTTTTCGTTTTTTTTTTATTTCATTTTGCACCATCAACGACTATTTATAATTCCAAGTCGGCGGTAGCATTCGTGTTAGTCTGTTTGTGTTATTAATATTGTACCGTATATACTCGCGTATCATGCAATTTACTGAGACCCAAATAGAGACCTCCTTTTGTAGCTGGAAATTGTAAACGTACTAGTTGATTTAGGTCAAACAGTAGCCCAATATTTACACACACAAAGTTCGTATCTTGCGTATGACGCAACCACCCAAACATTAGTATCAGTTTCACTCTATTTGTATTAGTAATACGTTGCCGTATATACTCGTTTATTATGTGACTTTTTGATAACTAAATAGAGACATTGGGTCCTTACTTTGGCTAGGTGGGTGTTCAGAGGAGCCCCTCCGATCAATCGGCTGGTCCCCTCAAGCCTGAAGCCTTATCTGACTGTTCCAACACTATTGCCCTTATGGCAATTCCTCACCCCTTTTCATCATATATATGTGCTCGAAGGAGGTGGCTGAGGTTCATAGTGCTCTGGATATGACTTTAAACTGCATCTAATTGTGAAATTCCAATTCTGGAGCTTTGGGGAGTATGGAGTGCCCCTTCATCGCGATTACTCCCAGGTTCACGTTGACCTGGAATGATAGTACCTGTTAGGGTCCCATCTTTGGGGTTAAATAGAAAACAATGAGTGTTGAAAAATGTGTTAAAAATTGAGATTAAAAAAAGATTTTGAATACCTGTCAAGCATGAATAAAATAAGATGTATTCGGTATAAAATATCCCAGCAAGGGTTGACATGCCGTAAAATCCAACAAACCAAATCAAACCAACCAAATAGAGACCAACTGGTACGTCAACAATTTCCGGCTACAAAAAGTAGCTGGAAATTGTTGACGTACCAGTTGGTCTAGGCCTATCCCTGGATAAATATTTACACACACAAAGTTTGTATCTTGCGTATGGCGCAACCACCCTAATATTAGACTATTATATAGGTCTGAGAAAGTCACATGATACGGAGATATATACGATATCTATTATGTTATCCACTCCTTGAGTAACGGTTATCGTCTCAAAAGGTGAACTTGCTGACCCGAATCCTAACTCGCGGCTTTTTGCATTTCTCTTAGCGCTAATGAAAATTATGAATCTAACTACTCTCCTTCCATCTATGGCTAACTGGGCTCTTTAACATTTTATTGTTATTAAGTGTTGTAAGCTAAGAGGAAAGAAAAGCTAAAGAGAAAGACAAAATAAGGAAGGAAATGAAGAGAGGTAATTAAAGAGGAAAGAAGAACACTTAAATGTATAGTGAATTTTAAGTGAAGAAGGGATAAAGTGTTGAGCGATTATTACAGAATAGAAGATTAACTAGGAACATTTGTTCTTTAAAAAATATGAATTGGTAAAATGTAATCTATATTTTTTTTCTTCCAAACCAAAAGATTATTCAGTTGGTGATTCAAAAAACGATAAATTATGTGATTTTTAAAAAATATCTTTTTCGAACTATAAATTTGGACATTACTTATATGATAACCTTTATATTAAAATATCAGCATTATGACAGAGGATTTATGATAGTATTACATACAAGATGAGAAAGCAATACTTTTTCTTTTAAATTTCCAAAATTAACTTTATTGAACAACATAATTACCACTTTGTTGCACTATTCTCTGCTATATTGTAAGCAAATTCATAATTAAATTTTTCAGAATATTTATCCTTTTTAGAGAAAAGGTGCCATTTACTAACTTCTAGGGAATTAAGTTTTTCCCATGAAGACTGCAAATTCGGCGTAATCTAATTTATTAATACAAATCAGGTGAATACAGTGTGAATAAAGCAACAATTTCCAGTCAAATTGTAACAATTAAACCATCTGAGTTAGACGAACTAGACATGCTGGACACTACTGGGGAAGTGAGGACGAACTCATAAGAAACATTCTCCTGTGGAGAATTTGTTCTAACAAAATAAAGAATATGTAGAGAGATAATCTAAGGACAGACGAACAAATAAAATCTAGATATATTGAGACATTTTTTTATGTAAACAGTAATATGTGAAATATATTCAGAAGGCCACACCAGCCATGTGTTAAATATTATCACTACTGTTTTTCCACAAGGAAGGAATTGGCATTAATTTACAACGAAGGTGGACAGGTCTTTAAAAACAAAGAGGAGCATGACACCACGTAAAAACATAAATATTTCTTTGTTTTAATGGCATGTTCACTATCCTGGGTTATTTAATGCTAAACCCTTCTTCTTAGAAAAACAGTTAGTGGTACGATTTAACACATAGCTAGGGATATTAATACCTTTCCTGTGTCCTGAGCATACCATTAAACTGCATCTAATGGTGAAATTCCAATTCTGGAGCGTTGGATAGTGCGAACTATCACTTCATCGCATTTTATTCCCAGATCCACTCAGACCAGGAGTGGTAGTATCTGTTAGGGTCCCTTCCATGGGTTAAATAGAACAAATGTTGTATTGTTGAAAATGTTGTTAGAAAATGAATACTTATCAAGAATTAATAAAACAAAATGTCTTCGGCATAAAATAACCGATGTGTTAACATACCGCAAAATACAACCAACCACCAACATATCTTTCCCAAAGGTATTATACCGAATGTGAGCGTCATAGCAAGACTGGGGTTCGAACTCGTATACTACAATGAAGGTCGCAGTATAGTAACTCCTATGTTCCCTCTTCGCAGTTCACCTTTAGT
>CM042144.1:3033566-3036066 GCA_023376005.1 Doryteuthis pealeii | reverse complement strand
ATTATCTGGTGTTGCTTATCCACCGAATTTGTCACCTCACTAAATAATGGATCACTCTGTTTTTATTATAAAGAAAGAAACACACTTGCTACACAGAAAAATATAATAAGAAAGAAAGAAAGAAAGAAAGAAAGAGAGTAGGGGAAATATAGAGAGACAAGTGAGCCTGCGGAAGCAATAACGCTAATCTGTTTCAATCGAACATAATGAAAAGATGAAAATAAGGAAAGAAAGAACGAGAGAGAGAGAGAGAGAGAGAGAGAGATAGAGAGAGAGAGAGACACACACACACACAGTAAAATAAAGAGTATTATACTGTTTACATATAGAATTATTTAGCAATAGCTCTTAAGTAAACATATCAAACGTTGTAATAATTACATTATCATATTGTAGTATATCCACAGGTCCCGCTAGTATGATAATATAATAAACAGAAAAAAATATTTAGAGTTAAAATTTAGCTGTTAAGCTAAAACAAAAATGCAATCTTTGAATTACCGGGAATAGAATTCATATTGAATGAAAAATGATCTCTAAAGATCTCAAATGTGTGTATAACACTCATTCAATATGAATTCTATTCCTCAGAGGAATGTAAAGGATTTCGTTGGTTTATGGGACTGACTTTCAAGGGCCCAAAATAATTAACCACGTTATTTTTTGTTACTTTATATTTCATTAGTAGAAACACATTTAGCAAAATGTATTTAAATGAACATATTAAGTCATAAAAATAAGATAATGCTATAAATGTTAGTGAATAAATCTAATTGTTCATGAGAGTCAGAACTTTGAGTCCAACCAAAATCAAGGACACATGACTTATTTCGAGAGAACTTTGACTGCTTCAACATAGACTTGAGATAATGGCTCAATATATATATATAAAAAGGGCCGGGTTAGCTCAGTCGGTAGAGCGTTCGGCTAGAAACCGCAAGGTTCCTAGTTCGATACCGGCCCTCGCCAACTCAGCGTATGAGTAGCACAGGGATCTGTACGGTAAAGTAAGGAGCTGATTGTAGGTGTAGCGCTCCACTTCAGACGCAAAAAACAATCTCCTTGGTCTTGCGCTAGTGAAAAGGGGATAGACTCCCTCGCTGATACCGACTTTAGGCCATCCCATCGACTTTTAATATATATATAATTTATATGTATAATGGGTAGACATGTTACTAAGAAAGCAGATTTGTAGTCATTTTATTCCAGTTAAGTCTAGTTAATTAAATATTATGGACTCTCCCGTCGATTTTCGACGCATGAGGGCTCATACACACAATGAACACCCACACAGTGATTTGTTTATAGTGGTGAAGGCTTGTGTTGGACCATCCACACTTTTTGGCACAGTCGATAGGAAAGAATTGGTGCATCAAGGGTTGCCACAAACCCAATCAACGACAGACCTCAGGAATTTGAATTCAAAGTTATCCCTCTCCTAGACTGGTTACCTACCCAAGGCTGAAGCGCCCAGTCTGCCCTACTATTTAACCCATAGCTGGAGGGAGAATATATGGATTCATACCTTTCCCAAGGGTATTAGCGCTATGTGAAATGTCAACAGCTTCGTCTAGGAATTGAACTCGAATCGACGAGTCCATTTCCCACGACTCTAAGCACTAGCTCACGCGCCTCCATATAATTAGATATAACATATTAGAAAATATACAACCTGCTACAGTCATGATATGTTCTCTTAATAGTCAAGCAAGGAGTCATATGGGGCATAATTGTTTATCGTCGTAGGAAATATCTCGGCTATCCGAGTTCAAATCCTGCTGGCATTTCTCATACATTTCTTAGTTAAGTTATTAATCCAACCATTCTCCTCCTCCAACTTCTGAGCAAATAGGGCTCTGTAGCTTTGGTATTGCAACGGGTATATGCTCAGGAAAAACAGTTGTAGACCTGGAGAGGAAAGGGCACCGTTAGACTATATCTACTACATGCGTTGCGCCCCGAGGATCAAAGTAGGTTACGAGGTATGTGTATAATAAAGTCGTCGGGGCGGCCTAAAGTCGATATCAGCCAATCATCGAGGGAGTCTATCCCCTTTTCAATAGTGCTAGACCAATGAGATTATTTTAGCATCTGAGGTGGAGCGCCACACCTACCGTCAGCTCCTTACTTTACCGCACAGATCCCTGTGCTACTCATACGTTGAGTTGGCGAGGACCGGTATCGAACTAGGAACCTTGTGGTTTCTAGCCGAATGCTCTACCGACTGAGCTAACCCGGAACTTTATATAAGTCTATAATAGCAAAACGTATTGTCAGGGTATTGTGAGTGGCCTTCGTCCAGCCAATCGTCTGTGGGTGCAAGTACAAATGAGGTGTGTGGGGAAGGCCATGTAAAAATGTTTTACGTTATAAGAATTAGCAAACAAGAATTAGTTCACATCAAATCTACAAGGTGGGGGCGAGCAACCCCTCCAGCCACCCTACTTAGTGACGGATCCCCTAATAACACGTTTTCCCACAGATAGATTCATGATAAGGG
>CM042144.1:3023566-3028566 GCA_023376005.1 Doryteuthis pealeii | reverse complement strand
GGAGAGATGTTTTTGATAGTTGATTGGTGATTTTGTTTTACTGCATATCAACTTATGAATATATAGTTTATAAGAGAATTGTTTGAAGGTAGATATTTTCTTTTTCAGTTTTCTAAATTGCCAGAAATAAGTTTCATTAAAAATGTGTATCAATAAATTAGGACAAATAACTTCACGTGTATTAATGAATAATGGTGGTTGACCCTCAATCACCGCCTTCTAGCCCCAAAATTATAAAAAGAGTTGGATGTTTGCCATAACAGGAATTTGTGGGGACAATCATATAAATGCTAGGGCTTGACAGGACCGACGGCCCGTCTCGCCAAATAAGGACCAAGGTGAAGTGTTGTATGTCACGGGTTCACTTATTGTCCGATTCACAGACTGCTTAATCATTACGATCCTATCCTCAGGCAACCTGGGTCGTTACCCACGACCAACATGCAGTTCCATTGGTGCATTCTCGGTGTATTCTCCAATCCAACAGAGCTCCGTCTGTCTGTCTGTCTGTCTGTCTGTCTGTTTATTTATTTTTATTTCATAACTCTAGTGGCGTGAAAAAATACAATGAAATCTGTAAATAAAAAATATGTTACAAACTGGTATCTGGTACAAAAGTACAAAAAAAAGCCCCAAACATCTATTTCATAGAGGGTATCAGGTTAAATTCAGATGCCTACGTGGAGTTGCTAAACACTGTAGTCAAGACCTGGATAACAAGGGTAACTAATGTTAGGCCATATGTATGGCAGCAGGACCCCCCCCCCCGCTGCACCTCTGGGAAAAGTAAAAAATGGTTGTCGGCGAAGTTTTACGACTACACCAGTCCCAATGGTTGGCCTTCGAACCCCCAGATTTTAACCCCATGGATTATTATGTATGGGGCGCTGTTCAGAAGGACACTAATCGCCATGCCAGTATTACAAAAGTCTAGTTGTTTTTAGACCCTTCCCAAGGAAACTGTAACATCAGCTTACTTCAGGTTCCGGAGCAGGATTGAGGCTGTGATCGACGCTAATGGCGGTTATTTTGAGTGCAACTTGTTGACAGAAGTGTAATTTCCGTGCCTGTTGAATTTCTTTACAATCCATTAAATTTTGTAGTTACCGAGCACTTTTTATTTTTCCTTCTGAAACTGTCAAATTCATCCCAAACACGTTATATATATATATATATATATATATATATATATATAAGATTTTTGGATGTTTGTTTATTTTAGAAACGTTGATGAATAAAGTATATATTAAATTTTTACTTGAAGGCACTTACTGTTGTGATGTTAGTCCCAACAGTAAAAAGAAGTCAAGTCGAGATGGGGTAAAATAAGACAAGTGTATTTACAATTAATGGTACATGTACGACTAGCTTGTCGTTAACGGGAACAGTGCTCCCTTTCCACTCGGTGTCTCACTATTTATAGTGAGAACCGGTGCATGTTCTCCACTGTAGGAACGGCCGATACAACACTTACAACGTATGTATCGCATAAAATTCGATACTTTTTCTTATAGAAAATGAAATTGACAAGTGTAATCCCGACAAAGGATCGCTCGGTGTGTAGAATGTCGTACAGACTGTTTCGACTTTATTAAGTCTCATCAGTGACATAGTATATGTCGCTGATGAGACTTAATAAAGTCGAAACAGTCTGTACGACATTCTACACACCGAGCGATCCTTTGTCGGGATTACACTTGTCAATTTCATTTTCTATAAGAAAAAGTATCGAATTTTATGCGATACATACGTTGTAAGTGCCTTCAAGTAAAATTTATATATATATATATATATATATATATATATATATATATATATATATATATATATATATATATATATATATATATCTTTTTGTGACAATGTATTGCTTGGGTATCTGGCAAAATTACAAAAAAAAGCCAAACCATCTCTACACTCTGAAAATAATCAAACAACACAGCATTAATAATCCAAAAACAAAACTGAACGAGTTGAATAAGCTAATATGTAAAAGTGCCCAATACACAAAGTAGAGTACTAGGTAGAACTTAAAAAGAGCCAGGTACTTTATGTAGATTTTCACTAAAGGATCTTCAGGATACTTCTGACTAAAGAGGGTTGGCACAAATGGCATTTTAATTTGCAGCTATTGAAATTCATATTATATTTCATACAAAATTACACTATTATCCGGAACAATTTAATTTTTTCATTTAATAATTTAAAAAATTTAATCTAAAAGAAAATTATGTGACTATTTCTTGTTTGTGAATAATTTTCTCGTAAAACTCTATACGTTAGATAACTTCAAACATAGTTTAGATTAATACAAAGTGCATATAAATCAATAATACCGGTCATCTATTCATTAAAACTTGTTTTAACAAACAATGTGAATCATTTATATTGCTTACTTAAATTCTGAGTATATACACTACAGGGTTACTCGTTATTCTATGTTTTAAGGATGTTGATGGATTAGATACTCATTGATAAATTTATATATATATATATATATATATATATATATATATATATATATTATATATATCAATACATATACTGTCAATACATAATTGGTATCTTCCCCATGTGGTCCTCCTAATGTCACTTCTAATTTTTTTAGAAAGAGACAATCAAGTTCATATTATTATATATAATTTTCTTTTAGATTAAATTTTTTTTATCAACAATTAAATATAATTTATTTCAATATCATACGTCAGAAAATTAAGTGAAATAAATCTTCGTCGTTTGATAATAATGCCAGTCAGCAATGCAACTCTATACTGGTGAGAATATGGGTGCCGTAAATTAATAATTTATTGTCCTGAGAGATAAAACCAATAGTCATTAATTTGTCTGACACCCAATACATTTAGTTTATGGGACAACAGTAACAATACCAACAACTACAAGTTAATCCATGTAATGGACGACAATAAATTCAAATCAATTTCAGTTCATATTGATAGCACCAAATTGACAATTATTTGAAAGAATTTGATATTTCTAATTAAATTTTGATATCGAATTGTTTAATAAGAATATTAAAGTTTTGGTTTCATCTGAAATTCTCATGGGTAATCGATAATGGGTCAAATCAGAGACAGTTTGGTTTGTTTTGTTTTACGGCATATCAACCTCAGTGGGTCATTTAATGCCGATAAAGTTTTGAAATAAATCAATTCTTAATGGATAATACATTTTTTTTATAAATACATTTTTCTATTTTCTCCCATCTAACAGGTACTACCACTGCGGGTCAGAGTGGACCAAGGAGCAATGGTGATGAAGGGGTGCTCCACATTCCCCAAACCTCCAAAACTGAAACCTCACCATCAGATAGAGTTTAACGTCATTCCCAGGACACGTAGACCCGCAGCCACCGCCTTCTAGCACCCATATGATAAAAAGTATATATATATATATATATATATATATATATATATATATATTATATATATCACATTAAATACTGTGATAAATTAGTTAACAAACAGCTTAATATTCTTGTCTCCATTTTAACTGTCTTCTTGGGAAAATCTTTTGATTTTGAGCGTCAACCAATAGAAAAAAGAAAGGTCATTTTTTGTTGTTATTTCGGATAGCAGTTCTTAAAAATCAAAAACCAACACATTCCTTTCAACAGCTTTCTCTGATGAAAACCATTCTGCTCGAGGCTGCTGCGCAATTACACTCACCCGAACGATATGCAGGGCACAATCATGGGGGAGGGTAAAATCTGAATGGAGAAATAAATGAACGTCAAACCTTACAAAACATTTTGCACATTTCGAACAACAGGCAAACAGAAAAGCATTAAAAAAGGAACAGAAAAGAAGAAAAAAAAAGAAAAGAAAGAAAAGAATAAGAATGAATAGAGCAAACCAATTCATAATGTATCGGCAGTAGTTCCGTCACAAAGTTTGCAGTCAAGAAAATTAAACGCGGCAGTTGAGTGTCTTCACTGCTACCGAAACCACGTGATCTTTGACAGAATTTGATTGGCTGTCACGGTTTTCACGGGTTTCCCATCCAAGTGGCGTAATTAGGTACAAATGTCAAGTCGGACCCTGACGGTGATATCCTGAGGTTGGGGATACGGTGCGGCGTGGCGGGGCGTGTGGGTTGAGTAAAGTAGGTGGTAGGATGGGAAAGAAAGCTGCAGCAAAAGAATAAAAGCAGGAACTTAGTTCTCGGATGATGTTATATGAAACAAACAAGGCATCTTGAGTCGGGGGGGGGGGAGAACTGGTGGCAGCAGTAGTATAGGTGGGCAAATACGAAATGTCACACAGAAGCAGATGTGAAAATATGTGTGAGTTTAATATGTGCCGACTTTACTGTTCGTTAATTGCGTCTGCTACTAAAAGATGAGGAATACACACACATACACACACATACACACATACACACATAAATACACACACACACACATATATATTTACATATTTTTGTGTATGTATATACATACATATATATATATATATATATATATTATATATATATATAGAGAGAGAGAGAGAGAGAGAGAGAGATTGATAGATAGATATAGATATATACATACATATATACATATATATATGCAAAAATATAATCATATAAATATATATTTAATCAAAGTTTCTCTGTATTATTATAAATGTACATGATAATATATATATATATATATATATATATATATATATACAAGTTAATCCACAGGCACGTGTTTTGAGGTTTCACCTCTCATCAGCGTGGCTATACTTTTAACAGCTACCTCTAGCCGGGATAGAGACCTGACTGAATTTTCGTCTGCCAAGACTCTTACTCATACGGCCATTAGCGGCTGTCAAATTTAAGAGAATAATCAGTTGATACATTCCTAAGCGGAAATGATTTCACGAGAGTCCTCTAAATATTGTAAGCTAATTGAGGGTTAGCTATGCAACAGAGGGTGAAACTTCAATTATATCCCTTATTTTAAGAACTCAACCAAGTGGGAGTATATATAAAAGAGTTAGATTTATTGTTGA
>CM042144.1:3001066-3021066 GCA_023376005.1 Doryteuthis pealeii | reverse complement strand
AACGGGCGCTTTGTCTGAATTAAAAATACGTACTAAAATACACGTTATTGATATTTTAAAACAATTTATACCGAAGTCAAGTTTGTTTTATTCCTTATTACTGGGTATTCAAATTATTTCTAATTCATTTTTAAACATATTTTTAAATCCTTTTGTTCCCTATTTAACCAATAGATGGGACCTGGAGTGGGCGTACTTGGTAGGCCTAAAAGTACTACCACTCCGGGTCAATGTGAGCCGGTGAGTAATGGCAATGAAGGGGTACTCCACATTTCCAGAGCTCCATAATTGGAACCTCACCACTAGATTCAGTTTTACCATAAGAGCAACACAGTAGTGGCAATCATATAGGTGTTAGGGCTTTGTCTAGCCCAAGTAACAGTGACTACTCTGCAAAAACCAAGGGTCGTCACCTACGTCGACAGGTGGCCCAAATGGAAGTAGGTTTTACTCAGCAGAGGTGCTGTCGGCATATCGTACAGCCTCAGTCGATAGAGCTAACCTAACCGTACTCAGGGTAACAGTAGAAGTATTTTTTAGCTCAAAACACACTAGGAAATAGATGTTTTGTTCAAATATCCAGAATTATCACTGCTTCAGCTTTTCTTAATGTTTTATTAAATGTTATTATGCTACTGATGACTGACAAGTATAGATGATGCTAATGAATTAAACAAAAATATTTTGATTTCGGAACGGTCCAAAACCCCATTTGTTCGGCATGTTCATGAAAAAAGTTAGTGTCGGGGCCTGGTAGCTGGCGCATTAGAATATACCGACTGCACCTCTGCAGAGGGGTAAAATCCCCTCAATGGGGACCACCTGTTAGCTATGAGTGGCAATACGTGAGGTTTAAGAAAAGAACCCTGGCCACCAAGCAGACCATCACATACAACATTCCACTTTGGCCCTTAGGCTAGACAAGTGGTTGGAAAAGCCCCCTCCGATAAATCAACTGGTCACTTCCACCCCTAGAACCTATATGATTGTCCCAACCCTATTGCTCTTATGGCAAGCTCCAACACTATTTATCACACACACACACACACACACACACACACACACATATATATATATATATATATATATATATATATATATATATTATATCACATTTATATATTATACTTATCTCCTTTTAATCTCTATTAGGGACAAAAAAGAAAAAAAATTAAATTAATATTTTTATCACTTTAATGCAACAAGCAATTAAGAAAAACAATCAATTAGGAACAGAATTTAAGTTTTTGTCATACGTACAAAATTTTTGAAAAATAGAATTATATTTCAAAATACACAAAAGTTAAGGATTGCATTTGTTTTAATTCTATAAATTATTTTCCTCTCATTCTCACTCTCACCCACACATTACCTGGTGTTAAGATTTTTTTACTCCAGTCATGGACCGGGTATTTTTGCGAGTATATAAATATATATATATATAACATAGAGTGGACATGGAGTCAACACCTGGTTACTGACAGTTTCTCGCTTATGCCATCTTAATGATATTTTGGTCTGAAGATCACATCGGCGAGAACTCTCAGTAACCAGGAGTTGGCTCAATGTCCACGCTACCTTAACACAAATATAAACGCTCTATCAATGATATTTAGCAGTATCTTCTTAGAAATATATATATATATATATATATATATATATATATATAATATAAAAGTTAAAAGAAAGGAAATGAATCCGACAGTATGAGTATGAAAAGGTGGAATGAAAACAGCATACAAGGCAGTTAAAGAGAAAACAATTTATAATATAATCATTTTTTTAACTGATTTGACATTTATCTCCGACCCAAACACCACGGAGTAAATGAGCTCTGATGATGATTTTTGTAAAATCAAAATATTGATCAATATCAGCTATGATTATATTATAAATTGTTTTCTCTTTAACAGCATTGTGTGATGTTTTCATTCCACCTTTTGATACTTATATATATATATATATATATATATATATATATATATATATATATATATATATATATATATAGATAGATAGATAGATAGATAGATAGATAGATAGATTTTGGTTTGGTTTTACGGCATGTCAAACCGTGCGTTATTTTACGCCGAAAACGTTTTATTTTATTTATTCTTGTTGGATATTCAATCTTTCTAAAACTCAGTTTTGAACATATTCTTTTAAAACACATTTTGATCTATTTAACCCATGGAGGAAACCCTGACATGTACTTCCACTCCAGGTCAGAGTGGACCTGAAAGAAATGGATAAAGGGGCACTCCACACTCCCTAGAGATTCAGAATAGGAATTTAACCACTAGATACAGTTTAATGTCATACCGAGGACACTAAAACTTTTAGCCACCGGATGCGCACTGGTTCACGGAAAATATGATTTTCAAGTGTTAGGGATTTTAATCGTATTTTCATAATTACTTTATTTTTTAAAAACTTATTTCCGACCTTTTTTATGAAAACGAACTTCGTTTTTTACGCAACCCAAACGAATTTTTTAATATATAATTTAAAATCTCTATATATTTGATAGCATTATATGCTGCAAATAAAGTTCTTGTTATAGATAGACAATACGAATTATTTCCCGCCCTGTCGGCTGTGGCGTTAGAATGCACCGACTGCACCTCTGCAGAGGGGTAAGACTCCCCGAATGGGGCCACCTGTTGGCCGTGGGTGGCGACCCGTGATGCTTAAGGATAGAGCCCAGGTGGATGAGCAGTTCATGACATGCAATACTCCACTTTGGCCCTATCTTGGGATAGACGGGCGGTCGGAGAAGCCCCCTCCGATCAATCGGCTGGTCACGTCAAGCCCTAGCACTTATATGATTTTCCTAACCCTATTGCCCTTATGGCAAGCCCCAACACCTTTTTATCTTATGGGTGCTAGAAGGCGGTGGCTGCGGGTCTACATGTCCTGGGAATGACGTTAAACTCTATCTGATGGTGAGATTCCAGTTTTGGAGGTTTGGGGAATGTGGAGCACCCCTTCATCACCATTGCTCCCTGGTCCACTCTGACCCGGAGTGGTAGTACCTGTTAGGGTCCCATCTATGGGTTAAATAGAAACATGTATTTATAAAAAAATTGTATTATCCATTAAGAATTGATTTATTTCAAAACTTTATCGGCATTAAATGACCCACTGAAGTTGATATGCCGTAAAACAAAACAAACCAAACAAACCAAACGAAGTATTTTTATGAATTTGATATTACCTTGGTTCTATATGGAAAAGAAATTGGAGGTGCGTGGTGTAATGGTTACCACCGTAGTAAATGGAGATGATGAAATGAGTTCAAATCCTAGACGAGGCTATTTGCATTTCACATAGCGCTAATAACCTTGGGAAAGGTATGAATCCAACTATTCTTTCTCCAGTTATGGGTAAATACTAGAAGAGACTGGACTCTTTATCCTTGGTTAGGTAACCAGTCTAGGAAAAGCAAAATTCTGAATTCAAAACTGTTAAACCCCACTTAATAAATTGACCTTGAATCATCCTACACGTGAGGAGGGGTTGATAAATATATGAATAGACTTAAAATAACCCTAGATTGTTTGACATGTTAAAACCAACAGAGATTAAGTAATCAACTTTTCTACACAAATAAGCCCAGTTAAAAAGAAGTTGGTCATTAACTATATCAGTGAAATACAAATGCGCACAAGTTAACGGAAAATAGGATTTCCAAGGGTTAGAAATCAAATGGTATTTTCATAATTACTTTAAAAAAACATTTCGCCCCATTCAGATTTCTATGCAAACGTGCTTTTTTTGTGTGCAACCAAAACCAATTGTGTATTGTCTATCCATATATAAAGGGCAGATGGTATGTGTATGTATGTATGAATTTCCGGAGGAAACTAAGAAAATAAAACAATCAACGATAAAGTGAATATATATATATATATATATATATATATATAAATATATATATATATATATATAATGCAACATTTCGAACGATTACCATGATCGTATTTCGGATGAGTTATGTCACATAATTTCGAAAGAAAATTAACGACTAAAAAACGCCAAATCCGTTCACTTCATTTAATTACTTTTTTGCCCTCATATACGACATTTCATTTTTTTTTCTCCAGACCGTCTGATATACCTTGAAAAAGGGTGAAGTTCACCCGAAATATCGGAATAGATTAAACCAGAAACAGAGCAACGGTTGAATATATAAAAATTCTGATTTTTGTTGTTTTTCTTATTTCTGATCTTTTTTCCAATGCTTCAAAAGACCAAACAAACAACATTCACAAGAAAATAACATACATAATTATAAGTATATATATATATATATATATATATATATATATATATGAGAGTACGCAAACAGTTTGTTTGAGATGGCGACAGCCGACAATTTTTGGGAGAATATGTGCTTAATTGAAGTCATACCTAATTCGAAAATTAATTAGTTGATAATTAATGAATTAGACGGATATATTTGTTCAAATGTAAGGCGTAAACAAATCGAGAAAAAGTCAATATCTGTATGTACATTTCGGCCTATTTTGCCTCATCAGCAGAGTAATAGACAGGAAGCCGCTTTGTGTGTGATTCGAACCCTAACTGCCATTATCACTAACATCAAATCACACACAAAGCGGCTCCCTGTCTATAACTCTGCTGATGAGGCATAATAGGCCGAAATGTACATACAGAGATTGACTTTTTCTCGATTTGTTTACACCTTACATTTGAACAGATATATTCGCCTAATTCATTAATTATCAACTAATTAATTTTCAAATTAGGCATGACTTCAATTAAGCACATATTCTCCCATATATATATATATATATATAATATATATATATATATATATATATATATTCACTATCACAAAATCTGATTTTGAACAAAAATAATGAAGATTGGGTTCATATTCCTGAAGATAATTAAAAGATAAGATATAAATTTGCATGGATGTTTTTGCGTTTAATATTTTAAATTATAGATGTTAATTTTTCTTTTCAGAATGTCTGTGCACTTTTATTTGCTGATGCCTAACCAGGCCGGATCAACGCAAAGTCTTTTTTATGTAAGGATTTTAAAGGGGCATCCCGCGCAAATCCAACTTGCGATTCAGTAATAGTGGATCTGCGAGACTAAAGTTTTGACTCGCCTCTACCCAGGCGACTCCGGGTAGTACAATTCAAAATCTATATATTCGATCACCTCTAATCGTAATATGCTACAAATCAAGTTCCTGTCATCGGGAGACAATACGAAGTTTTATAAAATTGATATTGCATTGGTCGTATATGCAAAAGAAATGATATTAAATGATGTCCGTGGGAGAGTCTTTTTTTTTTCTTTTCATAATGCAACCCACTCGATAAAAGGAAGAAGTTTTTTTTTGTGGGCTTTTATTAATAATTTCAATTTCTCTTTTTACTGATGTTTGAGTTTGTGTAAATACGACTTCTTCTTCTTTAGAAGACAGATAAGAATTCTTTGTTAGGTGTCAACATGACGATTGAAACTCTTTTCAGTTTCTTCAAGGAAGATGTCTAGACGTGCTCATATTCACTACAAAGCCTCACCATACAACCCCCACCCCAAAACCCAAGCCCAACAATTGGAAGTCAATTCAATGGCTTGACTCGTTTGTCGGATCGTCTGATGTCATCGTCACGAGTTTAGATTGTATAGACAGAAAAAAAAAATCTTTTAACAAAAACTCTTTTGGTCCACTTCCCCCCCCCCCCGAAAACAAAAAAGAAACTACGGTGTCTTTAAATCATCACGAGCCAATAGAAATACAAATACAATGTAAACATGAATAAAACTATTTCACTAAATTTTGGTCGGATTTTTAAAAAAAATGTCTCTAAATATAAAAGCTACAGACATTAATTTCGACTAGCAGGACCTGTGAATATACCACAGTATGATACCGCCCCGTCGGTTGGGGGCGTTAGAATGCACCGACTGCACCTCTGCAGAGGGGTAAGACTCCCCGAATGGGGCCACCTGTTGGCCGTGGGTGGCGACCTGTGATGCTTAAGGATAGAGCCCAGGTGGATGAGCAGTTCATGACATGCAATACTCCACTTTGGCCCTATCTTGGGCTAGACGGGCGGTCGGAGAGGCCCCCTCCGATCAATCGGCTGGTCACGTCAAGCCCTAGCACCTATATGATTTTCCCAACCCTATTGCCCTCATGGCAAGCCCCATATTTATGGTAGAGGCTGAAACATACAATTCACGTGACAAAGCCCGAATTTCAATTCCAGGGTCCCCCAACATTTTTTCTACAGATCATCGAGCAATTCTGCGGTACGAACGCAGTCAGGTCGTATGTTATGTTGCTTTATTCTGCCCACAGCCTCGTAGTCTCCATTGCAATTCTCCAATTCATGATTAATTGTTTTTACAGTGCTCAGGGAGCATTGGGCAACAACCATAATCTCCTTATTTTGATGGCCGGTGCATATCATCATGATAGAAGTTATTCTCTTTCATGATTCAGGTGGGTTCCAGTCATCCATTTTATCTGTCATCACGTATGAATGAAGAAGGGTCCAAGCTTTTAAATGATGCGGAGAAAAATAACCAAATATAAGTATGTCAAATTTATCTCGAACACCCTGAATATATATATATATATATATACTTCATCCAGGTAACATACGTACACACACATATATATATATATATATATAGAGAGAGAGAGAGAGAGAGAGAGAAAGAGAGAGAGAGAGAGAGAGAGAGAGAGAGAGAGAGAGATAGAGAGAGATAGACAGAAACAGATAGAAAGAAAGGGAGTGAGAGAAGGAGAATTATTAAATGAAGATGAAAGATTATAATAAAATGAACGGGACAAGACCATATATGGTCTTTTCCATTTTCCAATTAACACTTATTTACACACACACATACACACACACACACACAGAGAGTCACATATAGACAGTCACACACAGACACACACACACACACACATATATATATATATATATATATATAGAGAGAGAGAGAGAGAAAGAGAGAGAGACCAGGTGCAGCACCATGAAGCCAAGAGGTCTAGGAGAAAGCGGCGGCAACAAATCGCTGTCACATCACTATCTTCCGGGACAACCTTCACATGCAACATCTGTGGTCGAGAAGGTTTGTCGAACTTTGGACGTCACAGTCACTGTAAACGCTGTAACTTCAGGCTCACAAGAAATATATAGTCTTCCGAGACTGCAATGCCAATGAATATATATATATATATATATATATATATATATATATATATATATATATATATATATATATATATATAATTTTAAAAAGTATCATACTTTATTGATCAGGAACTTTAAACGAATAAAAAGAAAATAGAGCGAAAGAAAGGAGAAAATTAAGGGTCCTTTGGACCGGTGCTTTTTCAAAAGTAACGAACTGTAGATCGTTTTAAAGTCACACTGTATATATATTGGGTAAAAGAGGGGGATTAAACCATATATATATATATATATATATATATATATATATGTAAACAACTTTTTAGCTATTTTCAGCCGACAGTATATTTGGGAGAATATGTGCTTTTTTAAATTTTAGTCAGACCTAATTTTTGAAAGTTAATTCATTTATGTCTAATTAGGCGGGATTTAAACTACTTAAATGTGAGGCTAAACAAATCGAGAAAAATCAATCTCTGAGCTCTGCCGATGAGACCTAATAGGTCGAAATATATATTCAGAGATTGATTTTTCTCGATTTGTTTAGCCTCACATTTAAGTAGTTTAAATCCCGCCTAATTAAACATAAATGAATTAACTTTCAAAAATTAGGTCTGACTAAAATTAAAAAAAGCACATATTCTCCCAAATATATATATATATACAGAGAGAGAGAGAGAGAGAGAGAGAGAGAGAGAGAGAGAGAGAGAGAGAGAGAGAGAGAGAGAGAGTATAATAAAATGAAACATACAGATGAAAGTAAAGCATAAAATGGACGTGAGAAGAAAATCAATGAGGAACTAAACACGTTCATAATGATGTTCTCGTTTGAAAATTTGAAGTTTTCGAACAATAAGTTATTATCATACAACACGAGAATTATTCTTAAGAGAATCCATATAGCCAAATCTGTCTGCTTATCTTAGCTTCATGGAAGGTGTCTTTTTTGTTTTAAATCAAAGTAATTTGATGTGCCACTTTTTGCTAAATATGATGTTATTATCTTCATGTATCCTATCTCAGGCATTATAATAATCTTATTATAATGTGTGTTTTTCTGTCTGTAACCAAAACTATATTACAACTTTAGTCACAATTTTCTTAGTTATTTACGTCACATTCTCCATTATTCTATTTCTATTTAAACCTCAATTAATAATAAAACTCTTAGACATTATTAATACTGTTGGCTTTATCTAAATACTAATAACATGCAATTTTATTTATATATACAACAAAATACCAGTTTTCAGTGTAAACGTAAAGCTAATTTGCATATTGATATTAAAAAAAAACTGATTTTAATAAAAATATGCTTGGTATTATTGATTTCTAGTTGTTTGGTTTTATCTTAATGAATATGAACATGAATCTCTGGGATAAATCCTAAAATAAATTCATTAACAAGAAGAAATAAATGTAATTTTATTATTTACTTCCTATTTTAACTAAATAGTTAAATTAGCAAAATTTAGCATTGAAAAACGGAAGTGATGAAAGAGTAAGTTTCAGTTGTTCTATTTTTACGATTATACCCGCTCCGTTTCAAATATTTTTATCTGAATTCTTAATTAGTTTCATTAGCCTTTCTGATTTAATATAATAATTTATTACATTTAAACTTAAATACCTGCACCCCGAGGGTGCATATATTTGCTAGTTATTATAATTGAGATTATGAGTCTATCTGTCTGTAACCGAAACTCCAGCACAATCAACTTCACAATTCTCTTAGTTGTTTACATCATATTTTCAATGCTTATCAAATAATCCTTATTTAATTTTAATGAACATTTATTCGTATCTATTACCAATGTCTCTATTTAGGTCTAAAAATGCCATGAAATCCTGCAATTTTAAATTAAATTATATTTAAATTAATCCATTGATAACTGTATTCTAGGTACCACCAATTTTACCCTGTGAAATTTACCCCCCCCCCTATATTTAACACTATGAAACTTGCAGAAAAATTAATATTTTCTTTAAAAAAAATTTCCATTCGAAAGAAAAAAACATTAAATAATCTCCTGATGATTTTAAAAAAATTTCAGCTTGCGGAAATAATGAAAATTATGATTGAAAAATAATGTTTTCAATTTTGCACTGTTAAATCAACTGAAATTTAACGTAGCTAAAAAAAAGTTACGATAAGAGTTTTTTTTTTTTTTAAATTCTATGAAAAATCAATTAATTATCTGATTTTCACGAAAATTTCCTTTAATGTTTACCATAAATACATCTGAAATAGTTTTTTTCTAACATATACTAGGGGAAATATTTTTTTACGAGGTCTATTACCCCCCCCCCGCCATATTTTTATTTTATGAGATAAAAAAAATGACGCGTCAGAAAAATTTTGTACTTTTTTTTCATATCACTAAGAAATAAATGTTTACATATTATATGGTGTGAATAATTTGTATACCGGTTTTAACAAAACCATGTTTAATAAATAATTACTTGGCGTTATTGATTTCTAGTACCATTGTTTTATTCTCCAACTTATTAAAATCAACATTTGTATAATTTTATATTGAAATCGATTAGAATAAAGTAAAAAATAAGTGCTATCTTTTTGTGTTCGTATTTAATTTCATCAGTTTTCTAATTCAATGTAATATTTGGTTATATTAAAAAGGGAAACGCGGTGGTGTACTGGTTAGAGTCGCAGGAAATGGACTCGTCGACCCTAGTTCAATTCCTGGATGAAGCCATAGTTCACGTAGCGCTAATAAATTTGGAAAAACTTTGAATCCAAATATTCTCCCTCCAGCTATGGGTAAATAGTAGGGCAGACTTAACTCTTTAACCTTCGTTAGGTAACCAGTCTAGGAGAAGAAACACTTTGAATTCAAACCTGGTCACTACTAGAATAGCCTCAGTCATTCTTAGGGATCTATTTTCAATTTAAAAAAATCATTAATACTTGTGCCCGGAGGGTATTTATTTTTGCTAGTCAAAATAATTTGATGTACAAACTTTTGAAAAAAAAAATGATGCTATTATCTTTCTGTATCCTATCTCAGGCATATTATGTTAATCTGAATCTATCCTTTTTGACGGGTTTCCTACTAAGTTAATATTAAATATTCTACAAAGTACTGTATGAAGCATTGCAGGACCAAATGCCAACATATTCGCAGAAGTGCAATGTACTGCATAACTAAAAGAAAAAGTAGAAATAAAGGCGTTAAAATTAACAGCATGATGTTGAAAAGGAAGTTACGAGGATTGGGGTGAGGGGTGAGGGAAGAACAATTGCGTAATTTGAGCGTCTGATTATTATGGGGAACACGAATTGGG
Organism: Doryteuthis pealeii; assembly: GCA_023376005.1. Classification (NCBI taxonomy): domain Eukaryota; kingdom Metazoa; phylum Mollusca; class Cephalopoda; order Myopsida; family Loliginidae; genus Doryteuthis; species Doryteuthis pealeii. The sequence goes on along the minus strand of CM042144.1, from coordinate 3,010,567 downwards.
AACAATTGGGATCTAACTGCCTTCCTTTAGTTCGGTTCTAAATATACCGTTTCTTGTTCTGTTAAATGTCAACAAAACTGCGAAATGAATCGGGGAACTGACCCCCTTTTTGTCAGTAGACGCTTAATTCCATTTCTGAATCTGTTAACCAAATCATTTCCCGTTAGTACAAACGGTGACAAGTTACATTTTAATAACCACATTTAACTTAGTTATTTACATCGTTAATCGGCTGTGTGCTCACCGGCCTTCTTCAGACACTGAGATCGTATTAAATTTTAATCTAAAGTTTTTTTGTGTTGTTTATAAAAATCCCATTCGAAATTATAAGTTCATCTCTGTCCCCAAATTGAGTAGATGTGGCTCGTTAGGCTTGGGTGGCAATCCATTTAGACAAGGAAAAATCTCTTATAAAATCTCCTCTGTCTACTGGCTATTCCAGGGAATGGTGAGGGAAGTAAACCCCGAAATCAAATCCAGAGCTGGAGTTTCTAAAGCGGTGTGATGTTGAACATCAGCTCTATCCGGCAACTCCTGTGGCACTATCGTTACAAAACTGCATTGATTTTTTGTTTGTTTGTTTGTTTTTTTCCCCTTTTCTTTGGAACACAACGGCGGTGTGGAAAGGGGAGACCTGTTGCATGGGCAACAATTTATCCTTCATATCAACCCACACAGGCCACTTGTTTTTGGGACACTATGTCATAATCTCAAGTAGACGGATGGGTTCCAATGATCTATGCCACCTTTAGACGTGAACAAATGTGCGTTAATATCAATAAAATATAAAATGAAATTATGAATATCATACAAGTGCATAACCCGAACTGAAGCATTTTGAATATTGTTCAAGTCTATATTCCGATCTGAAAGAGATACATATTATTATTATTATTATTATTATTATTATTATTATTATTATTATTATTATTATCATCCTCATCATCAGAGTTTATAATTCCAGAAGATAATTCACCAAAGTGCATTGGACTCGGAAGGTTCTTGGTTCGATACCAGTCCTCGCCAACTCACCGCATGAGTAGCACAGATTAGGTAATCTGATATTTGTGGTAAAGTGGGGAGTTGCCGGTAGGTGTGGTGGCCCACCATAGCAAAAACAATATCCCAGGTCTATTGCTAGCGAAAAGGAAGCAGGCTCACTCGCTGTCCGGCTAATACCGAAATAGGCCACTTCGCTGACTTTACTTATTATACATCTACAATAAATTTCAAATACAATAGATTGATAGAGACATGAAAAAAAGAGCGATGAATGCCACATGTTGAGATATGGTAGCCGTATTTAACACTAAAATTACAAATCAAATATTCTGATTAATAACTAATTCAAATTGTGAAATATATTTAACATGCGCATAATGATAAGCTAGTAAGTTGGATTATAGTGGCATATGCTTGTACGATACTTATGTCACTCCCTGGTTCTATATATAATGTCTTGGATATGAAGTTAACCTCTATGATGGTGAGGTTACAGTTCTGGGGAAGGTGGAGCAACCCTTCATCACCATTGTTCCCGGGTCCACTCTGACCCGGAGTGTAGTACCTGTTAAGGTCCTATCTACGGGATACATCGAAAAAATAATTAACTTTTATTTTTATTTTAAATAAATTGAGTTTTAAAAAATAATTCAGCACCCATCAAGGATGAATAAAAAAAATATCTTGGGAATGAAATAACCCAACAAGGATTGACGTGCCATAAAATCCGACTAACCAACCATTCTGGTTCTATAGAGTTACAGTCCAGTGACGGGCATAGAAAGATAACTGGTGACTGGGCACATTGCAAGTGCTTAAATCATTCAGCTCGAACTTCAAATAAATTGCAAATTTATTTTGATTATTTCTATTGTATTTTCATATGATGTTCAGATTGGTAAGTATCTGGCCGCCATCCTTGGCCAGTTGTAAAAGAACTTAAAGTAAATAAGTAAGTAAGTCCCGAATTATAGAATCCTTTGGTAAGTGAATAAGTCCTGTGATATAGAATTCTTTAGGTCCGTCGTCCAAGAAGATCCAAGTAGTAATGAGCTAAGATTAGAATCAGCCAGTATAAATAACAACAACAGCAGCAGAACACAGTCAGTGATTGGACAACAGGCTGGTCACATGTTAGTCGGCGAGTCTATAAGTACAAGTAGGCCTTATATACCAAAATTACAACACAGATAGGAGAATTATTTATTATACGGTAGACGCAGTACGTATGTGTCCAGTAGGAAAAATTAGACGTTATACTGGATAACTTTGTTTCAGCGTAATCTACTATGTTCAAATTACATTGTAGCTAAGACAGAACACAGAAAATGATATACAAAAAGTGAACTTACCTGCCTACAAAAAGCATAAACACCCATACCGTTATTCATGTCGCTTTCACTTAAGACATTTTGAAGATACGTCGCTTTTCAACAGTATTGAAATATTAAAAATTAAAAGCTATATAAAATATTATTATATTAACACCGCCTGTAAAAATAACGGTAAAATGCAGTATGAATGTATAGGGATTGACTCCTATGTTTTTACGGCATATGGAATTGAATAAATTAAAATAATTAAGTTTTCTTAAATAATTAGTTTTACAATTGTTATGAGTTAATTCTTGAATTATGCAAACAAAAGCGAATCGAAGGAAAATTAGTTTGGAAATATATTCCAATCACAATATCTTATCATAATGGAGATTGTGCGTTTTTCTGCCTGTAACCGAAACTATATTACTACTCAAGTCACAATTTCCTTGGTTATTGACATCACATTCTCCATGATGTTAATTTTATTCAAATCTCAATTATTAATAAATTGTTGTACATTATTAATACTGTTAACCATATCTACATATTAACAACATCCAATTATATTTATATATACAACAAAATAGTTGTTTACAGTGTGAACGGGAAGGCTGATTTGCATATTGATATTAAAAATGTGATTTTATTAAATATGCGCTTAGTATTATTGATTTTTAACTGTTTAGTTTTATCTTAATGAATATAAGTAAAAATCTCTTCAATGAATCACAAATAAAATCCATTAACAAGAAAAAATAACTGTCATTTTATTCTTTACTTTCTCTTTTAACTAAATACTTAGATTAGAAAAAATAACAGTGAAAGATGGGAGTGATGGAGGAGTAAGTCTCAGTAGTTCTATTTTTCTATTATACCTCCCTCTGTTTCAAATCTTTTTATCTGCATTCTTATTTAGTTTCATTAGCCTTTCTAATTTAATATGATATTTTATTACATTAAAACTTAGATACTTGCACCCGGAGGGTGCATATATTTGCTAGTATATGTAATAGAAAACTGAATTGTCATTGGAATGCCACGGGTAAGAAAATCATCCGATATCTACGTCAATACAGAATCAGTTCATATTTGATGAATATTTTAACTTAATGATCTCGTAAACAATTACAAAATAATTATAAAAAGGCCCATTTAGTTGAAAAGTTTCAGTTGAAGCTTACGCTCTTCCCAACTCGACACAACTCGGATGCTCCCCTAACTCGACATAATGGAGAGAGGAAGCTGTCCGGAGACATAAAATACGACTCAGCAGGTGCGTCTATTTTTTGGTTTCATATTCTCTCTCTCTCTCTCTCTCTCTCTCTCTCTCTCTCTCTCTCTCTCTCTCTCTCTCTCTCTCTCTCTCTCTCTCTCTCTCCTACTCAATACGACACAAGTTTCAATCAGAGACATTGTTTTAACAAAACTGCTACAATATTGACACATCCAAACGAACAAATGTAACAATACATACGCACTTTACAAATACAACTACGTACAGACACATACAGTCCGCACATTAATGAAATAACAATTGACTATCACTATACCAATTGTAAAATAATGTATATAAAGTTGTTTTCTTTTATCAATTTTGTCTTCTTCTTTTGTTTTCTACGGAAAGTACATTTCCGTAGTTTCATAATTGTGGGATACAAAACTCGGATATTCTTCAACCATCTAAACATCCGAACACAAGGCCCCCACAAATGATACAATCGATGTGATAACGGTCGTACAATTAAGGAAGACGATTATCAATCTAGAGATTTACGTCGTTCGTAAAAAAAATCATATTTTGTGTTTTTGGGTGTTCAAAGCAGAATACAGTTTTAACTTGCAGTAAAAAAAACTAATTCAATAGATAAAAGCACAGACAAATTACCTATTTAGAAAGTTTTATTTCTTTCTAAATATATAAATATTTTTAAGATTGGATAAGAAATACTTGAGAAATTGCAAATTAAACTGATTAAGGTCCAAACTGTGATGTATGCTGAGAGCTTTGTTTACGTATTCAAAATGATTACATTTTAAGTTTTTTTTCTCCAAAATTGAAAGTTTTTAAGATTGGACGAGAAATTGCAAGTTGAATTGATTAAGGTGCAAATTCGTCTATGTCCACCAATTCCAACTAAACTGTTAGTAATGCTGTACAATGTAATCTAATTCAGAAACTTATGCATTTGAAACCGTATTTTACCGTTAATTCCAGGTTGTATTGATTGTTTACGTTTATTTTCATAGCCGATAAAACGAAAATAAATTCCTGAAGAAGGCCGGAGGGCACATCGGCCGAAACGTTGTATAGATAACAATGAAGATGGGGATAATAGTCCAAATAACGCATATTAAAGGAAATATTAAAGGAAATATTAAAGGAAATCGGACACATCTTTTGTCTTAGGATGAATTTTCACTTTTTGAATACAGAAAGTTGTGTCGAGCTAAATCTAGCGAACACAGACAGTGTTGCACTTGCACAATCTTGTGTTTTGCCAAAAATTGCTGTTCAATATTATACAGAAACTGTTTGATACGTCATATCAAAAAAGGAGTTTTTAGAAAATCTTCGACTAATCGGAAATTCACTGGAGTAAGCAAGTTGAATGTCGAGGAGAGTGTTTTAAAGAAAGCTAACATTATTATCATTGTTCATTTCTGTCTTAATAATAATGAAATTTATTTTGTACAGTGCTCAGGTGCACCACAACTCATCAAAGTCTCATGTCAAGTACACAGAATAATGTATTAGTGTCAGGAACATGAATAGCGTGCAGTAATAATATACATGTATGTGTGCGCGTGCGGTATCAGGTATTCTGTTTCGAAAAAGGAAATTAGTGCAATTAGTAAGCATAAAGTAATAACTTGAGTATGTTAAAATGATATGAAAAGGTTTTTAAAAAATGGTAACGATTGCTCCATGTTATCGCATGAGCTGTATTAATGTTTTCAAAGATTATTCATGATAAAGCCTACCGGCAGGCTTCATAATTAACTAATCTATCTGATTACGTAGACTAAGACAAAAAACCAGGCTAGAATAGGCCTAGGTCGGATAATTGCATCTGAATAATAGCTATTATATTATATAATATATCATATTATATAATCGTTTTTTGATTTAGGTTGTGTCCTCTGGAAGCAATTAGCGAGATAGGGTGAAGTAATGATGTACAATAATTACAGAAATAAACAAAAACAATAATTACAAAAAGAAAGAGATAGAAACAAACGGTTACAAACATTAATAAATAAACGAATGCTTTTCTTCTACATCCTTTCGACACATTCGAAAGATCCACAATATCCCAAACCGCAGTTCTTTAAATTCGGGGTCATTCAATAGATAAGGTATTTTTTGTTCCTTGGGAGTTGGCAATAGGAATCTCTGTTTATAGCTGATCGTTTTTCAGGAAAACCAATTTTAATGGGTCACATAATTTTTATTAAAAATAGTATGTATTTATTTATTTGTAAACGTTTTAGTTAACTTCTTGGTTTGGTTTGGTTTGGTTTGTTTTACGGCATATCAACCTCAGTGGGTCATTTAATGCCGATAAAGTTTTGAAATAAATTCTTAATGGATAATACAATTTCTTTTATAAATACATTTTTCTGTTTAACCCATAGATGGGACCCTAACAGGTACTGCCACTCCGGGTCAGAGTGGACGTGGGAGCAATGGTGATGAATGGGGTTCTCCACATTCCCCAAACCTCCAGAAGTAGAACCTCATCATCAGATAGAGTTTAACGTCATTCCCAGGACATGTAGACCCGCAGCCACCGCCTTCTAGCACCCATATGATAAAAAGGGGAGGGGCTTGCCATGAGGGCAATAGGGTTGGGAAAATCATATAGGTGCTAGGGCTTGACGTGACCAGCCGATTGACCGGAGGAGGCCTCTCTGACCGCCCGTCTAGCCCAACATAGGGCCAAAGTGGAGTATTGCATGTCATGAACTGCTCAGCCACCTGGGCTCTATCCTTAAGCATCACGGGTCGCCAGCCACGGCCAACAGATGGCCCCATTGGGGGAGTCTTACCCCTCTACAGAGGTGCAGTCGGTACATTCTAACGCCCCAGCCGACGGGGCGGGTTAACTTCTTGTTATTGAAAAAAGGGTGAGAGTAAAAAAAATAATCTTTATAAATTTATTAATAATTTCGCAAATCATTTTTTCCCATTTTAAATGAATAATACAACATTTTACTAATTTCCTAGTTTATTTATTCAAATTATCATTATAATCATTATAAATGCTTCCAAAATTGAATTATAAGGAACATCTTTTATCTATTTCATTAATATCAATACTGAATATTTAAAAAAAAAAAGACAAATAAAAAGATGTATAATAAAAGGTTGTTCTTTATTTATATATTAACGAGTTTGGGTATTGTGACGTAAGCAGTGACGTAGGTTCAGGTACAGACAATTTGACACCGAATCCCATTATTAGAAGATATATCCACGGAGTAGGATTGCTTCAACATTTCAAGACTCTTTTCGATTTCCGGAGTTTTGCTAAGAATTTGATATTTGCTATCTGCTCAAGGTTGATGTCCATCCTGAAGACACGAAAGAGCTCGTCATCGTAGTCATGAAAACACCCGTGCATTTCAAGTGGGAATAATTATAGGATGAATCCCTGTGTTATGCTGATTCGCGTCGATTACTGCTCAGGTGCAGAGCGACACTCCACGATTATGATTTCTTAAAATGTAGAATGAATTGAACGATTTGTACGTCAGAATATTCGCATCATATCGAGGAAGTCCGAAGGCATTTGGTGCAAATGACCTTAAATCCAACGCGATGGGAATTGGGTTTCCCAACATAATGACACAGTCGCTAACACTGTTTTAGAATTGCCAGAGTTTTTATGCCGTACATAAAGGACCGTCGCTGCAGGTCAAACTTTTTCGTCGGATTTGGCCCTTTAAACGGCTTCCTTCCCTTCAAGTTGACCTTTCCTGAATTATTCGAATAATCGAACCTCTTTTGAGTAACCGTCTAATGCCGAAATGTGTGATTTTGAAAAGCAAAACAAAAACAAAAAATCTTCTTTTATTACAATGTGGCGTATAGAAGGTAATCAGGTGGAGAGAAAATACTATAGCATAAAGCACAGCGTATAAATCCATATTTTAAATAAACAAATAAGGATTTAATTGTGTATGGTATTATTGAAGATAAGTTTCAGTTCAATTTAACTGAATTTGGCATAAAAAATAGTTATGATTGATATCATTAGAAAAGACTATAATTAAGTTATTTTTAATTGGTTTTTATTAACTTTCGAACTTATACCCTTGGTTATAAACCACCTCACCCCCAGTTATGTGTTAGATAGTACCACAACTGATCTCCTACAAGGATGGCTTTGGCATTAAATAATCCACAAAGGTTGATATTATTGTTTATTTCTGTTTATACGATGTTTTGTTGCAATTAAAGCCTCAATTTATGTTGTAAATTTAAAGCATTATGAAAAGTACTGAATGATTCCGTATGAATATGAAGAGTGTTATTCAATATTATGTTATATACCCTTTTTATACCTTAAGGCTTTAACTGGTTCTAAGAATCATCTTCTATTTCGCCGATTGACCCACTTCTTTTGGGTTCATTTCCCTGGCCTCTTTCTCTGGTTGATTCGGACTTCTTTTGTGCTTGCTCCGGGTGTGGTTTGTCAGTGGCACCAAATGTTTAAATTGGAACGGATTAAAGTGTGTAAGTGTCTGTGCGTGTAATTGTGTGTGTAAGTGTGTGTGAGTGTAATTATATGTGTAAGAGTATGTGTGTGTAATTGTGTGTGTAAGTGTGTCTATGAGTGTACTTGTATCTGTGATTGTATGTAGATATGTGTGTGTCGTTGTGGGGGTGTATGGTATATGTGTGTAGTTTTGTATGTGTGTGCGTGTGCACAGATAATTGATTCCCGGAAAGGACGATGAGTCTCGTTCCATGACGAAGTTAACACTGTTCAGTCGCCGATGTACATTTCCACCCAATCATAACTTGCAAAGCGCCATCTTTTGGCAAAAGTCTTCAAGACAGACTTGGCACCAAATTTGTAAATTGGAACGGATTAAAGTTACAAAGGTTTCAGTCTAGTCGCAAGGGAAGTGAATATTCGTCGCCAAAATGATTTTAAGTATCTTACATTATTATATTCATAAAGACAGATATCAAGCTATTCGTTTTTATCTCTAAATTTGTAAGGATAGTTTTGTTGCATAACCCATTTATAACTTAATGCCTTTACTGGTTCTAAGGTTCGTCTTCTTCTATTCCGCTGGCTGGCCATCTTCTTTTGGATTGCTTACCCAGATCCCTTCTTCTGGTTGATTCGGGCTTCTTTTGTGCTGGCGACGGTTGTGGGTTATTTGTTTTTAATGATGCACACAAGACTTAGTTTATTTTTCTTAGACATCTTCAATAAACCTCAAAAGTGTTCAACCGCCGTGGTGAGAAAATGGGTTACTTGGGGACAGACGACCATTACGTCTGCTCCCATCGACAACCCGCCAAATTCTGCCAACTCTAACTCAGTCCCCATCACACGGTTTGCCTTTAGCCGATGAGAAATCGCTGACTCTGTCAGTAAAAGGTAAACTGCTGTCAATCACTTTCTAAAGGTCATTCTATGATGCAATGGTAACTTTTCATTTATGAATACCGTTATTTAAATTTAACTACACTACTGTAGATAATTAGTTGGCAACCCACGAATTATGTAACAAATACACTACAAACAAGCGATCAAAAAGTATCAAGACTACTGATAAATATATCGAGAATTTTCACTGACTCCTCTAGATCTTTAGACATCCGTCTAGACGTCTAAATATCATAAGCTCAGTCGTTAGAGCATCCGCCTAGAAATCTTCTGGTTTCTTGTTCTATACAATTCAGTGCATTAATATTACAGATTAGGTAAACTGATCTGTGCAGTAAAGTATGGAGCTAAAAGTCGGTGTGGCGCTCCATCCCAGAAAAAAACCGACAATAGGTCATTCCGCCAACTTTATTCAACTATTATATAAATGTCTCAACCATCAAAACATCTTTATTTAAAGTCCAAATCGTGGTCAAAGCTGTTTGTATTTCATATAGTGCTAATAACCTTAGGAAATGTATGATTCCAGCTATCCCATCCACTTCAGCTAT
>CM042144.1:2956066-2996066 GCA_023376005.1 Doryteuthis pealeii | reverse complement strand
CGTCATAAAGCAAACCAATGGTTGACATGCTGTAAAATCAAACCAGCCAACCAACAGAAATGTTCAATGAACCTAAAGTCAAGATTCTTCATAGTAATTTCCATTGATTTTCATTACAGTTTTTCTACTGAGTGTTGTATTGGTTGAATCTAAGTGAAATTTATCAAACCAATTTTGAAATAAAAATTCCTGGATACAAAATGTGTTCAAAAAGCATTTTTATTGTAAAAATCAATCCTAATGCATTTTTGTAGTAAAATCATTTCCAATACATGTTTATAATAAAAATCATTTCCAATTAATTTTTATAGTAAAAATCATTTCCTTTGCATTTTTATAGTTAAAAATGATTTCCAAAGCATTTTTATATTAAAAGTAATTTCCAATGGATTTTTTATAAAAAATCATTTCTAATGCATTTCATTTCTAATGCATTTTTATAATAAAAATCATTTCTAATGCATTTTTATAGTAAAAATCAGTAATGCAAAATGCATTAGAACTGATTTTACTATAAATAGTAAAAATCATTTCCAATGAATTTTTATAGTAAAAATCATTTCCAATGCATTTTCATAATTAACACCCTTTCCAATGCATTTTTATAATAAAATCATTTCCAATGCATTTTTATAATAAAATCATTTCCAATGCATTTTTATAATAAAAATCATTTCTAATGCATTTTCATAGCAAAAATCATTATTCAATGCATTTTTATAGCAAAAACCATTTCCAATGCATTTTCATTGTAGAAATCATTGTAAGAATCTAATCACCAAGGTCGGTATCCTCGGTATAACGTTAAACTACATCTAATGGTGAAGTTTCAATTCTGGAACTCTGGGGAATGTGGAGACTTAGCTTACTAACCATTAAACAACGATGGGATGACCTAAAATGGAATTCCTATATGTTATGATGCGAAACTACGCCTTCCCATATCTTTTAATGTACAATGTGTCCTCAAATATTACCGTAGAGATCTCTGGTAAGTCTTAGGAACCCGAAAAAGTCGCACCCAGCAAGGTCTTTAGAATATTTGTAATTCTGGACTTGTGTTACATTGCCATTATTCGGACGATTAGCATCGAATATCAGCGAGCTTGTCTTGTTTGTCATAACCGTATGGTTTGCGTGATAGGAGGCAAGTAGCCGAACAGTTACTCTTTTGTGGGGTGATGCTTCCAGGATTAGTTCAAAGCAGTACGCAGCATCCTGCACATTGACACAACAGTGTAGGTCGGCCAGCAAAAACCTACATTGTTCAGATCTGCACAGACACTGTATGCTGTATAGGGGACCTTGCTAGCGCAAGGGCTGTTAGGGATGGATAGCCGAGAAGTGGCAAAATAATTGTAAACAGAACGTTTTAGTAGATATAAACATTTTCGAAACAACTGTTGACGAAATAATAATAATAAATTTTATCCTTAATAAAGTATATATATTTTTCAACCAATAATTTTTTCAACACACACACACACACACACACATACACACATACAGATATATATATATATATATATATGATACTCTTGGGAAAGGTATGCATCCAACTACTCTCCCTCTAGTAATGGGTAATGGGTAAATAGTAGGACGGACTGGGATTTTAATCTTGGTTAGGTAACCAGTATAGGAGATGGAAAACTCTAAATTCAAACCTGTTAAAATCCGCTTAAGAAATTGACTTTGTGTCACATCCAGCTCGTGTGGACGGGGTATATATATATATATATATATATATATATATATATATATAGAGAGAGAGAGAGAGAGAGAGAGAGACTGACACACAGACAGACAGAGAGATAGAGGAAGGAGAGAGAGAGAGTACAACCGGAAACTTGAACAATAATTTCTTCACAGAGAGTTATCCAGAAATTAATGAGATACATCCTTTGTGTCAAGAAACAATGAATCTTTATTTATTTATTCTTTCTTTTGTTTTTTGTTTTTTTCAGCTTGACAATTCGGATTGTAAATAAGATGATCGATGTTTATTCCTTCCTAATTTCTTTCGTCGTCAACGTCGATGAAATCCGATAAGTTCCCCTCACTTTTGTTGCATTATCAATGATCAGTCAACCAGGAACGTATTCATTCTCTACTGTTCCTCTCAGTCCAAAAGTAGCCCTGTCGTCTGGGGCTTTATAATACAACGACTGCACCTCAGCAGAAGGGTAAGACGCTCACAATGGGGACACCTTTTGGTCGTGGTGGCGTCCCGTGATGCTTAAGGATGGTCTACGACATGCAATACTCCACTTTGGTTCTTTCTTAGGCTAGACGAGAGATCACATCAAGCCTTAGCACCTATATGATTGTCCCAACCCTATTGCCTTTATGAAAACCCTCAATCCCTTTTATAATATATGTGCTAGAAGGCGTTGGCTGAGGCAAACATGTCCTGGGTATGACGTTAAACTCTATCTGATGATGAGATTCCAGTTCTGTAGGTCTGGACAATGTGGAGCACCCCTTTATCACAATTGCTACCTGGTCCACTCTGACCCGGAGTGGTAGTACCTGTTAGGGTCCCATCTATGGGTTGAATAGGAACTTGTTTATAAAAAAATTCAGTTACAAAATGTATTCCAAACTATTGGTGCCGGCATTAAATGACCAACCGAGGTTGATATGCCGTAAAACAAAACAAATTCTCAAACCTCCTCAGCACAAAAGTACCTATACCGCCCCCGAAAACAGTGCCTTACATAGACCTTGATTTTTTCCTGAAGTGAAAAGGTTAAATGTTTTAGCGAGTCCACATCAGGCTAATTTCCGGTCAACTTAGATATTTTCCGAGTCGTGTTTTTGTCACTTATTTGACGACCAATTAATGTCGATATTTTAATCACCACCCCGCCAGATTTTTATCGGCAAATCAATGTAGACATTTTACCCACCCCTTAAGAAACTGTGAAAAGAGAGTTGAATCAAGATATTATACTTTTTACACATTGAACAAATTGGAATAGCTCTTAAATGAACATATCAAACGTTGTGATTATCAAAATATCAAACTATGGTATATCCACAGGTCCTGCTAGTATTAGTAATTATTTCTTTTTCCTAAATTTGTGAATTAATTTTTTGTTTGTTAGTTTCTTTATTGATTTTAACGGCATATCAACTCGTCTGGGATTATGTCATGCCTAACCGTTTGAAATGATACATATCGTGTATTTATATTTATACATTTTAGTAATTGGTTTTAACATGTCTTAGCATTATTGGGGATTATGTTGTATGGTATAGATTTGTTCCATGTCTCTCTTTTTTTAGGGAAATAAAATTATACCATAGAATTAATTTTTTTATATCTGTTAATTCATAATTTATCAAGCACGCTAGTAGACCATTCCGAGCGAGTTTGATTCTTACTGGATACCCCCTGATTATGTCCCTTGGCAAAAATAAGTTAAGCTAGATGAATTACTTCATTAGAGGATGTATCACGAGTCCATGCCCTGATACCAGTCGATAATACAAATATTTACTGCATCAATGTTTCTTAATACAGTGACGTTTTAAAAGTGCTTAGAAATGTGATTCCATATTATACGTTTAACTATATCATTATCGAGCGTGCGTAAAGGAAATGGATCCAGTAATGGATTTCCAAGATTTTCTATTTGCTGTAGCCAAGTCTGGAACTCCCATACCGGAATCCTTGGTAATGGCATCGGATGACAGTTTTACGTTCTCCCTGCTGGTTAGATATTAGGATCTTCACAGATTAAAGGAGAGAAGAATTCAATGATGGATAGATTACAATAACCAGCAAATATCACTCGCTTTTGGCGAGCAACATGTATATAAAAATACTCGTGTCTTTAATTGTGCGATCGTTATCATCTTGCAACACCATCTGGTTAAGAATGAGACCGTCCACATCGTCCATGATGGAATGCAAAAATGTATATACTGAATATCTGGTGTTGCTTATTAATCGAATTCTTATTTCTTATGAGTGTCGTCACTTCAGCAAAATGATGGATTGATCCGTTTTTATTATAAAGAAGGGAAGAAAAAGGACATGCCACAGAAAAATATAAACTATATAAATTAAGAAACAAAGAATGAGTAACGGGGAAAGAGACGGGGGTGAGCACACGGAATCGATATTCAAAATTAAAAATACAAAATTATTTAAGCACACAAAGATTTAAAATCTTTTAAAGATTAATTTCTTTAAAAACAATTTTCTTGACAATTTAATAGAATATAGTACATATCAATTAAAAAAAAACACTTTCAAATAATAATATTATGACATTTTTGCACTTTTTATTTCAGAATTCATGATTTTTTTTCTACAAAAGCTACTGCCTTGAGTACTATACAAATTTTTGAAATAGTTATTCAGACTCTTATCTTTATAGAAAAAAAGTAAAAATCTTTTTTTGACGGTTCATCTTTTTGATATCCTATAAAATAAAATAGGGGTGGGGTAGACCATGTAAAAAAATATTTCCCCAAATGAATTTTATGAAAAAATATTTCAGACATATTTACGTCCAAGGTAAATAGTTATGGAAATGTTTGTGAAAATCGGACAATTAATTTATTTCCTCATATAATTTTTTTTAAATTCTCTTGTCGTAAGTTGTTTTGGCTACGTTAAATTTCAGTTGATTTACCGGTGCAAAAATGAAACATTGTTTTTCAATCATAATTTTCATTATTTCCGTGAGCTGAATTTTTTAATTAAATCATCAGGAGTTTGTTTAATGTTTCTTTTTTCGAAAGGGAAACTTTTTCAAGATGATATTAATTTTTTGGCAAGTTTCATTGTGTTAAATATAGGATGGTAAATTTCACAGGGAAAAATTGGTGTACCTACTAATATAGTATATTATTTTTTTAAATCCCTGACTTGAAAACATTACGAAAAGAAAAGAAAACTAAATGATATATAATAGGTTATTTAATGCTATTACCTTGCGCACTATTAGTATCATGATTTTATTTGTATTTCTAATATTAATATGAATACATATAACGTGAATGGTAAACATGAAAAATAAAAAGGTTGTTCATACTATATATATTACTCTTATATATTTTTTATAATATATTATTAAAAATATGTGCACAGATATATGAAACGTCTGTGAAAAATTGATGTCTCTTATTTAAAAATTTAAATGTAAAAAAAAGAAAAATATCTAAAAATAACTAATTTTAGAAAGATTTTATATTTCACCGTAATAATTACGGTGAATATGATAGAAGCTATTAATACTTCTACTTACTATATATTTTTTATATATAAAAGTAAACGACGAAAATGGCGAGTGTTAATCTAACGTTCAATTATAAGGGTGTTTAATTTTTAGATGTATTCGAAAATATTAATCTAATCTTCATTATTTTTACTCTAAAACCGAGCTCTAGTGATATTTACTGTGTATATGTATTTACTTTGTCGTTAATTGTTTTATTTTCGAAGTTTCCTCAGGACACACAAATTAACACAACTGCCCTTTATATATGAATATAGATATAATAGATATATCTTAAGTAAGCATATCAAAGGTTGTAATAAATTATTTATTATACAGTGTTTTATCTTATTATTATGGAGATTGTGTGTTTTTCTGTCTGTAACCGAAACTATATCACTACTCTAGTCACAATTCCCTTAGTTATTGACATCACATTCTCAATGATTTTATTTCATTTAAACCTCAATTATTAATAAAAATTTTACATCAGTAATACTGTTAACCATATTTACATACTAACAACATGCAATTATATCGATATATATACAACAAAATAGCGCTTTACAGTGGGAACGGGAAGGCTAATTTGCATATTGATATTAAAATGTGATTTTAATAAATATGTGCTTAGTATTATTGATTTTTAACTGTTTGGTTTTATTTATGAATATGAAGACAAAAATCTCTCCAATGAATCTTAAATGAAATTCATTAACAAGAAGAAATAACTGCTATTTTATTCTTTACTTCCTATTTTAACTAAATACTTAAATTAGAAAAAAATAACAATGAAAGACGAGAGTGATAGAAGGAGTAAGTTTCAGTTGTTCCATTTTTCGATTATACTCCCTGTTTCAAATCTTTTATCTGCATTTTTATTTAGTTTCATTAGTTTTTCTAATTTAATACGATATTTTATTACATTAAAAATTAAATACTTGCACCCGGAGGTGCATATATTTGCTAGTATATTATTGTTTTAATATGTTTAATAGGTATTACTTGTAAATTTATATTACGAATATTGCTTAGAATACTAATGGTTATGACTTAAATTTGAATGATATTTTAGAATTAAAAAAACTGGATAATTGTTTAAAGATTTTATCATAATACTGCTGGGAATATTTAATGCTGGTTGATTTTTTGCACAGGCTAACCATTATTGTGCCTTCCGAGAAATCGGATTTTTTCAAACGTCAAGTTTCAAGAGTTGAGATGTTTAAAATCTTCTGAATTATTCATTTGGTCACTATCTTTGGAGACACCATTCTTATCCAGCTGTCTCTCAGCAATACATTCTAAATAGCTAATCAATCCTTTCCTTGTCTTGTTTTTATTAAAGGACGTCATCGAAGTCATACAAAAATGATACGTATGGGTTATCGTGTTTGTAATTTGAATCAGCGACCAGAGTTCAAATTCTGGACGACGCTCTCTGTGTTTCTAGCGAATACCATATGCATCCATATTATATAATAAATATATATATAATATATAATTAAATATAATATATATATATATATAAATTAATTATATATACCAAACTTGTTGTGTAATCCTCGCGGTGAAAAAAAACAGTAAACATTACCCGGGAGAAAAAAACAATTTGGAAAAAAGAAAAGACCAAGAAAATCGTTCCAGCCAAAATAATCTATTGGTACAATATTTGGCCAAAAGAAAAAACAGTATATATATATATATATATATATATATATATATATATATATAATATATATATATATATATATATATATTACAAAACCGCCAGGAACTAAAGCTAAAAGTAAAAAGTTCTCAATACCTAAGTAGAGCAAATAATAAAGATACACCTAATAAGTCAGATAAACCTACTAAAAGTTTCGCTAAGTGCTTTCAGGGCTAAGATCTGACTTAGCCCTGAAGAGAACTTAGCGAAATTCTTAGTAGGTTTATCTGACTCATTAGGTTTATCTTATATATATATATATATATATATATATATATGTGTGTGTGTGTGTGTGTGTGTGTGTGTGTGTGTGTGAGAGAGAGAGAGAGGAGAGGAGAGAGAGAGAGAGAGAGAGGAGAGAGAGAGAGAGTTGAAAATGGAAGCGAATCCGACGGTATTTTGAAATGAAAAATGAAGGAAAGAAAGTATTCAGTGATGAAATATGATTTATTTTATTTTATTTTACTTACACGGGTTTCGGCCAGGTGTTTATCCATGCATACATGTATTCTATATGATTATTTATTAAATACAAAATAAAATGAAATAACAATAAATGAAAAACTACAGAAATGTTTAGTATACAAAGAATAACGGCCATCGCACTACTAATTATATATATATATAAATATATAATATATATATATATATATAAATAGTGTTACATAATTATTGGATCCCTAATGCTTTTATAAGGTATTGTAGAAATCATAAGGCGATTAATACAGATGATGGCCTTGAGGGTGAATGACGGCGCTTGACCTCGATCTCACCTTGCGTTCTGGGGATGAACCGTGAGAAACGGAACCTCATAGAATGCCCTCTTCCGGTTTATGATATAGTAAGTAACTTAGTCAGTTAGAAGTTAGAAGCCAAGCTAGCAAGATGTGAGTCTCACTGCGCAGATTGNATGGTTAATATGAAATTATTTAAAAAAAATTGTATGTATCCATTAAGAATTGATTTATTTCAAAACTTTATCGGCATTAAATCACTGGGTTGATATGCCGTAAAACAACCAAACAAAAATTTGAATTGTCATTAAAAATGGATTATTCAAAACTTTGTTTAGCATTAAACATTTTTAGCCAATAGAAGTATCTGGCTAAAACCCTAAGGAGGTTGACATGCCGTAAAACCAACCAACCAACCACGGGCTCCAGAGTCTGTTATTGATCTGTTTGAAACACAATATGCTGGATTGTTTACTGTGTTTATGCCATTAATTAATGTACTAATTTCGTATTAAGCTGGAAAGTGGAAGGAGTCATGATCCCACTTTCACTTAGGTTAGAGCCAAGGGTGCTTTGGCCCGGAGGTCTTTAATTCACTAAACTCATTTTTTCTATTTAACCCATAATGGGACCCAACATACTACCTACCACTCGAGTCAAGAGTGACCAGGGAGATCAAGGGTACTCTCCCTTCCCCAAGACTCCAGAATTGGACATCATCAGATAGAGTTTAACTTCATACCCAGGATTAAGCCCGCAGCCACGCCTTCTAGCAATTATTATAAAAAGGGTTGGGCTTGCCATAAGGCAATAGGGTTGGGAAAATCATAGATGGTCTAGGCTTGACGTGAGCAGCCGATATCCTCGGAGGCTCTCCCGCGCCCCTCTAGCCCACAAATAGGCCAAGTGGAGTTTGCATTCATAGACTGCTCAGCCACCGGGCTCATCCTTAAGCATCACGCATCCCACCAGGCCAACAGATGGCCCATTGGGGGGTCTACCCCTCTACAGAGGTGCAGTCGGTATTCTAATAGACAGAATGAATAACTTGAATGGATAACTGCTATTTTGTAGCGAGATCGAACGGCAAAACCCACAAACCTGTGATGAGCCAACAACGTTCGTCGGTCGAAGAGACAGCGAATGGCATGTTGTGTGTGTGGGCGGAAGAAAGGTGAATGTGACGAGTTCGAGGCGGGCACGAGACGAGTTTGTGAAGGAGATGAAGAGTGAGTGTCCTTGAGGCCGCGATTTGTAGTTTGCAAGTCTCGTGGCTGGCAAAAACGAGAATTGTGACGTGTCTCGGCCCGACCTAGTATAAAAGAGACGGTTGGACAGTGGCGAGGAGCGAACACGACGGACTTGTGTGTCAGAATTCTTCTCAAGGTTGCGAAACGTAAATTTGACGTGTTTCGTGTAGAGTACAGAGGTGAAGCTTGGGCGTTGGTAGTAGAAGCTTATTTAGACCAAAGTGTTACGTTGTCTTTGGCAGAATCAATTTCATCGACCGCTAAAAGAAATAGCATGTCCGTATTATCGTTGATAAACCAGGGGTGAAAGTAGGGAGTTCCCTAATAGAAGTGGTTAACGCGCTGGATTTTCCACACAAAAAAAATTACAAACATTCGCGCGAACGTTTCTTTCTCTACGAACATTCTTTCTGTTATTTTACTGGCCTTTAGTCTCTCTCTCTCTCTCTTTCTCTCTTTCTCTCTTTCTCTCCAGTCACACCATTATGTTCGGTTTCAGACTTAATACCGTTGGGAAAAGTATGAACTCCTTATTCCCCAGCTATGTGGTAAATGATACCACTTTTTTCTTCAACACGCGTTGACTTTGACATTAAATAACATACGAAAGTTGATGTCTCGTTAAACAAAGAAAGCAAAACAAACACAACAATGATAGTAGGTTGATTGGATTTTACGGCATATCAGCCCTTGTAGGGTTATACGTTTTGTTTTATCCATTCTTGCTGGGTATTAAAAAATTGTTCACTTAATTTTAACTAAAATCATTTTTGATCGGTTTAACCCATAGATGGGCCTTTAACGAATACTATCATTCCGGGTCAGAGTAGACCTGAGAGTAATGGCGATGAAGGGGCACTCCACATTCCTCAGGGCACCTGAATTAGAACTTCACTACTAGAATCCCAACCCTATTGCCCTTATGGCAAGCCCCAACCCCTTTTTATCATATGGGTGCTAGAAGGCGGTGGCTGCAGGTCTACATGTCCTGGGAATGACGTTAAAAACTATCTGATGGTGAGGTTCCAGTTTTGGAGGTTTGGGGGAATGTGGAGCACCCCTTCATCACCATGGCTCCCTGGTCCACTCTGACCCGGAGTGGTAGTACCTGTTAGGGTCCCATCTATAGGTTAAATAGAAAAACGTATTTATAAAAAAATGTATTATCCATTAAAAATTGATTTATTTCAAAACTTTATCGGCATTAAATGACCCACTGAGGTTGATATGCCGTAAAACAAAACAAATCAAAAACCAATCACTACTAGAAGTGGTTTAACCTCATACCCAGGAAATACGTCAAAAAGCGAAACGGCATTCTCCCAACGTCTGTTTTTACGCCGTTATTGGGTTAAACCCACCCTTCAATAATAGCGTTGAAACCACGGCGGGAAGAATGTGTATTGATTTCATCGTCAAACTTCCCTAAATGTCATATTATATCAAATATTTAATAGGAATAGGATAAAATTGGGTTACAGCTGAACCGACAACGTTCTACAGACAATAAAAAAGCTTAATAACAGAATGCAAAAACAAACAAAAATAAAAACCTCCTATTCATAATATGAATGTGCTGTTGGCAGTAGATATTTGTCAGTGAATGCTGAGTTTTTCATGCACCTGTGAAAACTGACAATCAGCAAATATGGTAGATTTAGGGTCCACCAAACAACCTGGAAACAGAGATTTTACGATCATAAATCTTTAACAAAGAAATGCTACGGTAACAAACACAACGCCAACTTAATATATATGGCACTAGAACGGCTACCCGGCATTGCCTGGTAACGGGGGGATAAAAAGAATTAGTCTCGCAGATCCATTGATTCTTTTGGTCTTCCATAGTTGATTTTCTTGTGTTTTAATCACGAACTCAACCAATGACTTTCCCTTCCCTTACAATTCAAATCTTAATTTTTAAGAATATATTCAGGGATATTAATAAAATGTTCATTTTTGCACCAAAAATCAACGCCCCGTGATAGTGAATGTGTATATAGATCACGCTGTTATTAATTGTTTTTATTTTAGTAGTTTCCTCCGGACATGATGGCAGCAAACTCGTGTTCAAGTATTGCCATTGCTTGATATAGTAACAAAAAAAAAAAAAAATGGTCAACAGTTCAAACAATATAATCGATAATAAATCGATACCGGCTCATCACCAACTTAGCGTATGAGTAGTACAGGGATCTATGCGATAAAGTGAGGAGCTGATGGTACGTGTGGTACTTCACCTCAGACGCCAAAACAATCTCCTTGGTCTAGCGCCAGTGAAAAGGGGATAGAGTCCCTCGCTGTCTGGCTGATACTGACATTAGGCCACCCCGAGGACTTTTACAACTATTAAAGTAAATAATGCTAACCTTTATGTATTATTCCTCTGAATGTTTGAGATGAGGCTTGAGGATTAATATTATCTGTGTTATTCGGACTATTGTCCTCATCTTCATTGTTATCTGTACAACGTTTCGGCCGATGTAGCCACCGGCCTTCTTCAGGTATTTCTTGTCAGACTCGGGAACCTTCTTACGACAAGTAGGTTCCCGATTACGACAAGAAGGTTCCAAATAACACAGATAATACTTTATGTATTATTTAAGTAAATAAATTGCCAGATGTACTCTGGATTTCAAAAAAGTTAAACAATGAGCTGCACGAAAGTGGCTCTTAGTCCTGCCAAAGTCTTGCACACCTTCCCACAATTACAGGTATTTCCAGGGAGCACAGGATTTTATTAGTCCATCCCGCCGATGCACAGATTGGTGACTGATCAGGCCAGCTTTACTCATACATAGCCTTCTTACACTGGTCACATAGTAGACGATTTGAAGCCCTTGATTGTCTACTTTTTATTCTTGCGAATCTCTCTTCAACTGTTCATGCTGTATACGACCGGTCTCAAACTTTTCCGTGCCCTCTTGCACAGCACTTCTCCACTACCCACGGTCCAAAGACTTACTCTCCAGGTCTTCACATCGATGTCACATTTTTTCAAGGTCGACCTCAGGCAATCCTTGTATCTCATCTTGGGCCCTGAACAAACGCTTTCCGTTTATAAGTTCCCCATAGAGCAGTTGTTTAGGAAGTCGCCCATCGTTCATCCTTACCAAATGCCCACTCCATCTCAATCTATGTTTGATTATGAGAGATTCTATGCTTTGACATTTGGCTCGCTTCAGAACCTCGATGTCGCTGACGTACATTTGCCAGCGCACCCCTAGCTAGTATTTGTCGCAGGCATTGCTGGTGAAAGCGCTCGAGACGTTTAAGATGTTTCTTGTATGTGGTCCAGGTTTCGCAAGCATAAAGGAGAGTAGATAAAATACATGCAACCTATACCTTGACTTTTGTTGCAACTGAAATACCACGGCAAATCCACAACTTTCTCTTTAATTTTCCAAATGCATCACTTGCCTTGCTGATCCGAAACATACATACATACACACACACACCAACTGTCCTTTATATATGAATTGCCAAGACGAATTTGATAAAACTTGCATTATTGAATTGAACAATATGAAACAAACGAATGCATGTTGAACCAGGTCTAAGAAGAATAGATTGGAGGTGAAATTAAACCATTACTTTCCCCAAACGAGATTTACTTTTTGATAAGAAATACGGGTTGATTTTAAGGGGAATTGTAGGTACGAGAACAAGTATTTGCGTAGCCAATTAGTTCTTGGTGGAGGACAGAAATGTGGGAATATTTACAGTTTTGTAAACGTCGATTTCAAGTATTACCACTTCCTCTGGCGATTACAAATTAACAAATTTAATTACAATCTACATAAAAATCTGAAAACTGATAGTTATGCTGGTGGGTTTTGGTCTCACACACACACACACACACACACACACACGCACACACACACACACACACACACATATATATATATATATATATATATATATATATATATGAGTATGAAAAGGTGGAATGAAAACATAACACAATGCTGTTAAAAAGAAAGCAATTTATAGCATAATCATAGCTGATACTGATCAATATTACGATTTTACAAAAATCATCTTCAGAGCTCATTTGCTCCGTGGTGTTTGTGATCGGAGATACATTAAAACTAAATTAGATGTGTAATATATATATATTTATTATTTTTTTTACTGATGCAGATTATGCAACTACTTTTCGACTTTGGCACAAAGGTGCATATCGCATAAATGCGTCCCGGCGTCCTGCTTTTAAAAAAGACACTAACTGGTGCCTGCTAAAAATCCGACTTGTGCTACTTGTAAACACCTTAGCTCACTGAAGGTATATTTCCTGAAAAGTCAATGCTATATAAAAGCGATATTTACGCCACACACACAGACACACACACACCAAGTCTTTTCTCTAGTAGACTAGTAAATGTAAATAGTTTAACCCCCCACCACACTTTAAAGTATTTTTGTAATGGTTTGAAGGCGTTTCTATCGACAATTAACTTTCTTTTAGTTGTTTGAATGCCTTAAAAGTAAGCCACCTCCAGGTCTGTTATCAAAAAGTAAACATGAATATTTCACCTCTCCCTTTAAAATATTTTTTTCGGTTTTTTCATTTTATTTTAATTCAAAACAACTGTCACGAATTTTTGAATAAATACGACCGTGTTTCGAAAATAAATGCAATCAATACATTTTTAAACAAAAACAAATAGAAACTATTTACATTTACTTGTCGAGAAAAGAATTGGAAGTGGGTTAAATAAAACTTTTATATCGCATTAACTTTGCGGGAAAAAAGCCTTCAAACAGCTAGGGAGTTCATAAGTAGCACGGGTCGGATTTTCAGCAGGCACCGCTTAGCGTTTTTTTTTATTTTTTAGGGCAAGATGCCAGGACACATGTATGCGATATGCACCGACAAAAATTCGATCTAAAATAAGCGATTTAATTAATTCTAATTCGTTTTTAAAATGAAAATGAGACAACATTTTGTCAGACACTAGAATTAAGAAAAAGAGAGTTCGCAAAGTGAATTGAATTAAAAATAAAGTGATAAATAAATACGTCCGGAGAGTTAAAAAAAACAACAACATTAAAATCATTTTATAAGATTTTTAAAAAAGGAAACGTTTGACCTGATTTAAATTGAAATGGATCATGGAATGTTATTAAGTTACAGGTTGTCGCTGAATCTTAATATGCAAGTAAAGTGAGTAGTTAAATATATATCACAATAACTCTCCAATCTCTCTGTTTCTCACACAGAGAGACTAATATATATATATATATATATATATATATATATATATATATATATAATATATATAGAGAGAGAGAGAGAGAGAGAGAGAGTAAATGAAGAAAAACTCTAAACCTTCATTACAATAATTTATTTCAACCGTATTAATACGGCATCTTCAGGTAATCACAAGAGTCATGTTCTTGTGATTACCTGAAGATAAGGTATTAATGCGGTTGAAATAAATTATTGTGATGAAGCAAGTTTAGAGTTTTTCTTCATTTACTAAATTTCTTGCTCTGTCCTGTTACTCACTGGTATTAGGTACATTGAGCTCTCCTATGGTCTACCTGCATCAGCTTGGTTAAACCATACATGGAAAGACCCTAACTACGGAAAAAAAATTATATATATATATATATATATATATATATATATATTATATATATATATATAATATACTCTCCCGTCGATTATCGACGTATGAGGGTTCATACACACAATGAACTCCCACACAGGTATTTGTTTATAGTGGTGAAGGCTTGTGTTAGACCATCCACACTTTTTGGCACAGTTGATAGGAAAGAATTCGTGCATCAAGGGTTGCCACAAACCCAATCAACGACCGACCTCAGGAATTTTGAATTCAGAGTTATCCCTCTCCTAGACTGGTTACCTACCCAAGGCTGAAGAGCCCAGTCTGCCCTACTATTTAACCCATAGCTGGAGGGAGAATATATGGATTCATACCTTTCCCAAGGGTATTAGCGCTATGTGAAGTGCCAACAGCATATATATACGGAGGACGTAGTCAAGATATACATAGAGAGGATGAAATTAATATGCAGAATATGAGAGAGAGAGAGAGAGAGAGAGAGAGAGAGAGAGAGAGAGAGAGAGAGAGAAGGGTGCAGTTTTTGATTTAATTGCTACTTACGTCTATTAGAACCAATTAAAATGGATTTTTGTCAAATATAACTCAATCCTAAAACTTGCTTTGGTCTTAATGCACGTGGTATCCAGTTATAGTTATGAGTTTATAATATCCATAATATCATTATTATTGATTGTAAATCTGCTCTGCTTTATTAGCATTGAGCACTTTTATATGCTAATACTTTTCTCATTTACTCTATTCTCTATTATTATATTATATATAATATATATATATATATATAGAGAGAGAGAGAGAGAGAAAGAGAGAGAGAGAGAGAGAGAGAGAGAGAGAGAGAGAGAGAGAATGTGTCGTGCAGGAAGTCTCCAAAAATGTAGGGTATTTCAGTTTAAAAACAAACGAGAAATCTGGAAAAACAGCTAGTGTAATGATTAGAATCCCCGCCTGTCAGCCTGGCAGTTAGGGTTCAAATCACGCACAAAGCGGCTTCCAGTCTATAACTCTGCTGATGAGGCATAATAGGCCGAAATGTACATACAGAGATTGACTTTTTCTCGATTTGTTTACGCCTTACATTTAAACAGATATATTCGCCTAATCCATTAATTATCAACTAATTAATTTTTAAATTAGGTATGACTTCAATTAAGCACATATTCTTCCCCCCATAATATATATATATATATATATATATATATAATAAATAATCCACAGACACGTGTTTGAGTACACCTCTCATCAGTGTGGTTATACCGTTTAACAGCTACCTCTGGCCGGGTTCGAGATCCGAATGAACTTTCGTTCGCCAATCCTCTTACCCGTACGGCCATAGACAGCTGTCAAATATAGGAGACTATTTAATCGCTACATTTCGAAGCGGAAATGAATTCACTAGAGGCCTCAAACTTTTATGTAAACAA
The DNA here is from genome assembly GCA_023376005.1 of Doryteuthis pealeii. Lineage (NCBI taxonomy): Eukaryota > Metazoa > Mollusca > Cephalopoda > Myopsida > Loliginidae > Doryteuthis > Doryteuthis pealeii. Next base: position 2,980,128 of record CM042144.1, on the reverse strand, counting down.
ACGAGGCTTAGGTGTACGCCGAATACGGTGAATTTTGCAATTAAATCCCTTCTAATTAAAGTGCTCAACCAAATTGGAGCATATCATATCTATATATACATATATATAATATATATATATATATATATATATATATATATATATATAGAGGAGAGAGAAGAGAGAGAGAGAGAGAGAAATTAGATGAAAGTGTGTGGGGATATTAAGAAACTGGCCAGTTAATTAGAAAAGGTCGAAAAGGAAAAAGGAATATTTATTTTGTTATTCATTTTTTCATTGATGTCAATTAGTTTCGACCTTAGTAGAAATTCTATTGTGAAATAAATTGTTTTTAGAAAGTTTAAAAAGTTTTCTAAGTCTTTGAAAATCCCAAGAAATCGGGCATATAAATGTAATCGTAGTGGCAAGTTCATCTGTTCAATAAAAAAACACACACTATATTTTCTGTGTGCGGATGGGTGAGAGGAAACCCATACGCACAAGCGGTAACCGAGAGAAAGATGGAGAGAGAGAGAGAGAGAGAGAGAGAGAGAAGAGAGAAGAGAGAGAGAGAGAGAGAGAGAGAGAGTAGGTAAAGAAAAAAACGATGGTTAGATAGAAAGGCATACTTAAAAACAGATGGTACTGAATACTCTCCAATCATTGCCCTAAACAATCCGAGTAGAAATTTAATTGACTTGGGGAATTCTTTGATGATCACGTTGGAAGTCAAAATTTAACTATGCGTGACAGAACGTAAAGGATCTATCAATAAGTTAAGCTTGCCTACAGCTCCTTTTAGGGTAGTCGTTTTGTGTGTGTGTGTGTGTGAGTGTGTGTGTGTGTGTGTGTGCGTGTGTGTGTGTGACAGAGAAGAGGCAATAAGAAAACTATTTCTAGTGGCACTTTGAGTTTCAAAGTCAATTCCTTGTAATGATTGCAAACAGTGTATAAAAACCCCACAAAACAGTATATAAATGAGATAGCAAACAAAACGGTTAGGGAGAACAAAAAAACAAAAAACAAAAAAATGTAAAAAAAAAAAAAAAAAAAAAAAAAAACAACTATCAAAAAACAACAAACAAACAATCAAACAATGTTATTATAAAGGGAGATAAAAAGAAAAAGGTAAAATTACAGGAATAATTTCTCTGAAGAACACTATTCTTCAGGTTCTGTTTTGGTTTGGTTTGTTTTGCGCATATCAAACTCAGTGGGTCATTTAATGCTGATAAAGTTTTTAAATAAAGTAATCATTAAATGGCTACTCAATTTTGTTTATCACTCATGTTTTCTATTTAACCCATAGATGGGACCCTAACAGGTACTACCACTCCGGGTCAGAGTGGACCAGGGAGCAATGGTGATGAAGGGGTGCTCCACATTTCCCAAACCTCCAAAAACTGGAACCCTCACATCAATAGAGTTTAAACGTCATTAGGACATGTAAACCTCAGCACCATCTTCTAGCATCCATATGATAAAAGGGTTGGGTTTTGCCATTAGGGCTAGGGTCGTGACAATCATATATGTGGGGCTTGACGTGACCAGCCGATTAATCGGAGGGGGCCTCTCCGACCGCCCTTCTAGCCTAAGTAAGGGAGTATTGCAAGTCATGGAGCATCAACCTGGGTTCATCACGGGTCGCTACCACGGCCACAGGTGACCCATTGGGGAGTCTTACCTCTCTGCAGAGGAGCAATCGGTGCATTCTAATGCCGATAGGGCGGTCAGGTTCTGTTTTTTCAATATCTCATAATGCCAATATATATATATATATATATATATATATATATATATATATATATATAATATTTAGGCAGCACTTTTTCTTGCAGGCATATATTGTTTAATAATGCAGCCATTTTCTGTCTGCAAGTCTTGTCCTTTGTTTTTTCATATTGCCGGATTATTTTTGTAATACTCGGTCTATGACATATGGCGAATACATCAGACAATTGCCTGTTAGAAAATAATATGAAAAAAACAAAGGACAAGACTTGCAGACAGAAAATTTATTTAATTATATATATATATATATATATATATATATATATATATATATATATATAAACATAAACAAAATCATAGATGAAATATTATGGTGTTAATAATCCGTATCAAAACTCTGCATGAAAATGCAGTCACGGAATATTAAGTACATAATATATAAGCTCTGATTTTAAACCTGCTCAGCTATTTTAGCATTGAGCACCTTCAGATGCTAATACTTTTCACATTTATTCTCCATTAAATATATACATATAACTTTTGTATTTATTTCTATAACTCTGGTGGTTTGAAAAAACAACCGATATGGCAGTTTGTAAATGAATAATGTACAGGGGGAAAAAAAGAAAGAAAAGACCAAACATACGTTTTCTTTGAAAATAATAATCGGTATCGTAATGAAATAGCAAAATAATAATAATAATAATAATAATAATAATAATAATAATAATAATAACTGAACCTTGCCAGAGAACTGGAAAAGTTTTGGAATATGAAAGTTAAAGTGATACCAATTGTCGTTGGTGCACTTGGAACGGTCCCAAAAGGATTGGAAAAAGGTTTGGAAAGTTTGGAAATCAGAGGAAGGATTGAAACCATTCAGATCACTGCACTGCTGCAATCTGCCAGAATACTCAGAAGAGTCCTGTAGACCTGAGGAGACTTGCTGTCACTCAGACTCCAGTGAAAGACCATCAGCTAATGATGATGTGAAAACTCAAAAGGAGTAAATAGTAATAATAAACAATTAAATAAATTAATAAATAAAAAAAAACAGTGAAGGAGTTCTCTTAGATATATATGTATAAAGTGCTCAACACATTAAGTTGAGCAATATTATAAGGGTCTGAAGGAAGCTAACTAACCTAGGTTTCACCTAAACGACTCATCAGGATGATTATATATATTATAGATTATATGGGTTCTGTATTTATAAGTAAACAGTGCGCAATATCATTGAAAGAGCTTTTATATTTAAGTTAAGGTGAGCACGCAGAAGCGATAACACTGATCTGTTTCAATCGAAGATAATGAAAAAATGAAGAGAAGTAAAGAAAGAAAAAAGAAGAGTGTGTGAGAGTTAAATCAAGATTATTATACTTTTTACACATTGAATTATTTCGCTGTAGCTCTTAAGTAAACATATCAAATGTTGTAATAATCAAATTATCATTATATGGTATATCCACAGGTCCTGCTAGTCAATTTATAATAATATCTCATCTTATAACCTTGTGTGATACTTTCACTGACAGTATTCACTTAACTCCAGCTGACTGAATGTCTCATGGAAAACTAAAATTTTTAGGAGTAGCTGACAAGATATTTCATGCTATGATGTCACGTATTTCTAGTTATTGTTAATAACTACTTATCCTCTAATGGAAACAGTGGAAATTATTTTTGTCACTCTGTTATAGAATCGCACTGATAGAGTATATATATATATATATATATATATATATATATATATATATATATATATATATATATATATATATATATATATATATATATATATATATATATATATATATATATATATATATATATATATATTATATATTTATACACACACATATATATATTAAGGACTCTCTCGTCGATTTTCGACGCATGAAGGTTCACACACAGAATGAACACACACACAGTTATTTGTTTATAGTGGTGAAGGCTTGTGTTGGACCATCCACACTTTTTGGCACAGTCGATAGGAAAGAATTGGTGCATCAAGCGTTGCCACAAACCCATTCAACGACCGACCTCAGAAATTTTGAATTCAGAGTTATCCCTCTCCTAGACTGGTTATATACCCAAGGCTGAAGGGCCCAGTCTGCCCTACTATTTAACCCATAGCTGGAGGAAGAATATATGGATTTATGCCTTTCCCAAGGGTATTAGCGCTATGTGAAATGCCAACAGCTTCGTCTAGGAATAGAACTCGAATCGATGAGTCCATTTCCCATATATATATATATATATATATATATATATATATATATATATATATATATATATTAGTATTGATAATATAATGTGCTTTATTTATTAGTAAATTGGGGTCAGTCCAAGTATACGGTTTCAAATATTCCTATCGTCGGACTATGTTGGGTATACGGTGTATAGGTGTACAAAAAGTCACCACTTATATTTATAGACTGTACCAAATAATAGCATTGTCTTGACAAAATGTGGCTAACATGCTGCTTTGAAACCAATGGTAACAATTGCATCTTGAATGTATAGTATACTTTAATGAATCAATGATTACAGCTCTTACACCTGTAATCGAGCACTTTATTTTCCATTCTCTAATATTACAAAGACTACGGATATATATATATATATATATTTACCAAATTGTCTATCAGCACAAAAGTATCAAGATTGTAAAAATTCAATGTTGGATTAAAGGATTTTATACATGATCACGTAGGTCATTTTTGAAAACTATCGGAAGAATTAATGAACAGAAATAGATCTGTCTATTTATAAGGGCCGCATTAGCTCAGTCGGTAGAGCGTTCGGCTAGAAACCACAAGGTTCCAAGTTCGATACCAACCCTCACCAACTCAGCGTATACAAATACAATACAAATGTACATTATTTTGTACGACCGTTGTCATCTTGAATCTGGTTAATAATATTACCGTCCAAAATAAATACAAAAATGTAAATCCTAATTATCTGGTGTCCGCCGAATTTGTATTTCTCATAGGTATCGTCACCTCAGTTAAATAACGGACAATTCCGTTTTGATCATAAAGAATGAAAGGAAGAAAAGGACATTATGCACAGAAAACTATTGTAAAAAAGAAAGTAGGGGAATATAGAGACAGTGGGTGAGCGCGCGGAAGCAATAACGCTTATATGTTTCGATCGAACATAATGAAAAGATGAAAAGATGAAAAGAAAGAAAAAAAGGGTGTAAGAGTTATATCAAGATTAGTATGCTATTTACATATCGAACTATTTGGCAATAGCTCTTACGTAAACATATCAAACATTGTAATAATTGAATTATCATACTGTAATATATCCTGCTAGTATATAATATCTTATTAGTATTGTTCATGTTCTGTTCTTTTCTAACGGTTTTTGGGGAAATAAAAAAGAGGGGTGCACAAAGAAGCATACAAATCTAATGTAATGCTTAGTTAATGGTTTAGCAATAATAAAAAATAGGGGACTGAAATATTTGATGTGAACTTGAAAATAAACATTTGCTACTGATAGGATGTGACACAAGTGTTACAGGGTTGATTAGTAGTCTATATATTATGTAAGTAAAAAGTAAGTAAGTAAAGTCGACGGGGCGGCCTAAAGTCGGTATCAGCCAGTCAGCGAGGGAGTCTATCCCCTTTTCAATAGCGCTAGACCAAGGAGATTGTGTTTAGCATCTGAGGTGGGGCACCACACCTACCATCAGCTCCTTACTTTACCGCACAGATCCCTGTGCTACTCATACGCTGAGTTGGCGGGGACTGGTATCGAACTAGGAACCTTGTGGTTTCTAGCCGAACGCTCTACCGACTGAGCTAACCCGATTAATAATTTTCTTTTTTCTCCCTTCAGTGATATGTATTCATGAAGAAGAAATTACAAAGGAGAACATTCGCAATGAAAAAGTGGTTATTGTTCCATCATCAAATCCAGCGGACATTGAAAACATAGTTGTTGGCGGTAATCCTTTCGTATTTGCAGAAGACGATGATACTTTAACTGTAAAAGTGACTTTCAATGATCCAAAAGTTCCAGTTCGAATGAACCTGTTGAATACAAACAACGTAGATGTTTATAATATGACTGTTACTTATACGGGTGGAAACATTATTTATTACACGGTGAGTAAGAGGCTTTTCTCATAAAATGATAATGCTGAAACATTATTGGTTTTGAATTGTTTTTGTAAAAGCTTTTCGAAATAGCTTCCAAACTTTGTCAATTATCAGTTGAAATTTTTTTTTTTTTGCAAGAATTGATGTATTTTACTTTGGTCTGCTAACTGAATCTGAGTATTGATGACAAAAGAGAAAATCCAAGAAAATTATAGTCAACTCAATTGCAACTCACTGATGAGAGTGGTGCTAAAACATGAAAATATCTGTTTGTTAAAGAGCATGTATGGATAAATGTATAAGGAGTTATTTGTATCCAAAGTATGTATTACTTTGGATACAAATAACTCCGACAAAGGTTAATAGACAAACATTTATTATACACAGCACATGGATAACAGTTGGTACAACGTTCATAGTAAAGAGTACATATAAAAAGGGGTACACAAATAAAGATAAGACACATTCATGAATGATACAGATATACATATATGAGTACAGGCATGAGACTAGGAATAGTCCATGCTGTGAGGACTTACAGTAATGTAAGGAGGGCGGAGCCCCACGAGAGGGTTTAGATAGAATCTACCCCATGTGGCTCGTAGTTGCTGAAAACAGGAAAAGAGAGCGAAAGAATTTGAAACCGGCGCTTAAATACTATGGTACCCCTGGTGGGCATCATCAAACTAAAAAGGGCAGACAACTCCACCAGGCGAATACAAACTAACGCTACAATTGTACCGTAGCCCTTTTCTTTCTTGGTACTAAAACTATAACCGTAAGGCGGCGGCTGCGGTGTATACTATGTAGCGGGCCTCGTCCACGTGCCTCCAAATTCACCGTGCTAAAATGGTGCCGATAGAAATTATAACACGAGAAACATGTCGTCACAACTGCCAGCCTTTATTATCGTGCTCGTATAGTGGGCTCCTACCAGTGAGGAGGAAAGGCAGAGAGAAAGAGAGAGAGAACACTACTAGATTACTGTGCTCTCATGAGGAACCCAAGGTCAGGTCCGTACCCTACGACCGCGGTCGGCAAAAAGAGAACGATCCCTTTCTTTTTTGTTCCACGTCACCACGTGACTTCCGGTCAACACCCGACTTCCGCTTACGGTCAACACCCGACTTCCGCTTGCCACTCCATTCTTTGTTCGGGGTCACGCTACGGTCAAACCATCGTTCATCCTGTTTTGGGTTATCACTATTTTCCTTAAACCTTCACTATTTCTTCCTCTTCCTTCCATTAGTAGTTTTAGCTCACAAAAGTCAGGAATATAACCATCTTGCAACATAAATTATCTTATTCTTTTCTCTATACATATTAACAGCACTATGTTTAGTATTTGTGCAAAAGTCAGAGAAACTAAGTCTCCTGCCTGTTACCATTATTGATTCAAGACTGTTATCTAGTACAATAGGATATTGAATGTGCATGATATCTTATTATAATGGAGATTGTGTGTTTTTCTGGCTGTAACCAAAACTATATTACTATTCAAGTCACAATTCCCTTAATTATCTACGTCACATTCTCCATGATTTCATTCTTTTAAACCTTCAGTTATTAATAAAAATTATTTTACATTATTAATACTGTTGACCATATCTACGTGCTAATAACATGCAATTGTATTTATATATACAACAAAATAGTGGTTTAGAGTTTGAACGAGAAGGCTAATTTGCATATTGATATTTAAAATTTTATTTTAATAAATATGTGCTTGGTATTATTGATTTCTAATTGTTTGGTTTTATCTTAAGAAATATAAACAAAAATCTCGTGGATAAATATTAAAAGAAATTTATTTACAAGAAGAAATAACTGTAATATTATCCTTTACTTCCTATTTTAACTAAATAGTTAAATTAGGAAAATTTACCAATGAAAGAGGGGAGTAATGGAAAATGATGGAATAGTTAGTTTCAAAGTTGTTCTATTTTTCGATTATACCCCCTCTCTTGCAGATCTTTTTATCTTCATTCTTAGTCAGTTTCATTAGCCTTTCTAATTTAATATGATATTTTATTATATCAAAACTTAAATACTTGCACCCGGAGGGTGCATATATTTGCTAGTTTAGAGAGTGTAGAAAATAAGAATAAATTCTAAATCATGAAAATATACCGTAAAAGTAAATTTACAGTGCTTGGCCATTCGCTGAACTTGTGGCTGTTCTCTGCTTGCTCAATTCCGTTCGTAAGAGCAGGATGTGGACTTCGAATCTGGAGAGACCAAGCTTGGGTTTTGGAGGAATCAGACAGGTCTCTCCAAGTGGACCATAGAATGAAAATAAAAGAAGGCGAAAGCTACAGAAATACCTGGATCTTGTCAAAGAGTTGTAAGGCAAAGGAATATGTAGGGTTTAGTTTAGTTTGTTTTGTTTTACGGCATATCAACCTCAGTGGGTTATTTAATGCCGATAAAGTTTTGAAATAAATTAATTCTAATACATTTTTTAATAAATACATTTTTCTATTTAACCCATATATGAGACCCTAACAGGTACTACCACTCCGGGCCAGAGTGGACCAGGGAGCAATGGTGATAAAGGGGTGCTCCACATTCCCCAAGCCTCTAAAACTGGAACCTCACCATCAGATAGAGTTTAACGTCATTCCCAGGACATGTAGACCCGCGGTCACCGCCTCCTAGCACCCAAATGATAAAGAGGGGTTGGGGCTGGCCATAAGGGCAATAGGGTTGGGGCAATCATATAGGTGCTAGGGCTTGACAGAACATGTAGGTCACAGTGATACGAATCGTAACCATGCACCTATGATCTCTGTTCCGTTTTGGTCACAAACCCATATGACCCTCGGTCGTCTCCTAGGCGACCTTCTGTTGGAAATTTTCTGACATATAAGGTGTGCTCTAATTCCTCACCTAGATTTATAGACTAGCAAAGGTCACGTGAGTTATTCTTGCGGCCAATCACTAGCAATACTGCGTGGCCGATATAAAACTTAAACCCTCCACATTGGACAGAATTCTAACTGCACACTTTCAGGACGGACTTATACGATTACCAGACTAACCAAAAGATTCATTATCAAGGGACTCTTTATCAAGGATCCAATTCCACTGGATAAGCGCCCCTGCTTTAAGGCCAAAGGATGACCATTAAAAACTAAACACCTTCCGTCTTGTCACTTCCGGGTGACACCAAAACCTTACCATTCTACTCTTTTCACTTATCTGATTTACCTGAAAAGAATAGCAGTACAGCAAAAGATTGTGTACATAAAAATATGCCCTTTCGATTTGGGCTGAAGAATACACGGACTGTACCCTACACTGAGGTAACTCCCCCCCCCCCCAGTGAGGCCACCTTTTGGGAGTGGGTTGTAATAAATGGTGCTTAAAGATGGAATCCTGGTGGCAGAGCAGTCCATGCCAAGAAGTAAAAATAGTTTTCTTCTTGTCTGCCGGCAAAAGATAGTTGCCCTCAAACACGAGTTCAAATCCTGGACAAGGTTGTTTGACTTTCATATATTATCTTTCTATGGAAGTGTGTGGTGAAATGGTTAAAGTCATAGGAAATGGACTCGTCGCCCCGAGTTCAAATCCTATACGTGGTAATTGCATTTCCCTTAGCGCTAATACCCTTGGGAAAGGTATGAATCCTAATCTCCCTCAAGCTATGGATAAATAGTAGGGCAGACCGAGCTCTTTAATCTTGTTTAGGCAACTGGTCTAGGAGAAGGAAAACTCTGAATTCAAACCTGTTGAACTCCGCTTAAGAAATTGACTTTGTGTCACATCCTGATCGTGCGGAGGGGTTGGAAAATATATATATTATCTTTCTATATTATCTATCAGGTGTAATGGCTTGTGGATCGTCATCAATTTTCATGTCTTTGGTTCTACCTATTAGAGTTCTCTTATCCTTTAAAGACAATTATTATTATTATTATTATTATTATTATTATTATTATTATTATTATTATTTCACTCCATTCGAGCTTTTCATACCTGCAGAAGACGGTGGTTCCTCAGGTCTCCAGGACTCTTCTGAGTATTCCAGCCGATCTCAATAATGTTGTAATCTGGATTGTCTCGATTCTTCATCTGATTTTCAATTCGTCCAGACTCTTTTCCAACCCCGTAGGGATTGTTCCAAGGGCCCCAATTACAATTGGTACAACCTTCACCCTCATGTTCCTCAGTTTTCTCAGTTCTCTGGAAAGGTCCAAGTATTTGTCGATCTTTTCGCTCTCTTTCGTTTTTACTCAGTGATCAGTCCACGAAATGACAAGTCTTCCTCTTCTTGTCTATCAAAACTAGATCTGGTCTCCTTACCGGGATTAGATGATCCGTCTGTACCTCAAAGTCCCAGTATCATCATTAGCTTTACCCCTATTTATTATTGTTACTTCTTTTCATAACACACGTGGTTGATACTCTCTTGATTATTACTATCATTTTATTCCATCTTGTTTTTCTATCAAAACAGTCTTTGTTGATACACTATTCATTATTACCATTATCTTATAACTAGTTTTACCCCATCCTATTATTGTTGCTAAGTGTTGATATACTTGTTATTATTCTTATTATTATTAGCTCAATTTCTTCTTATCACAAAGATGTTCATAAAAATCAATGTTTTGGTTATATCAGATGAGTTGCATTTATTTATTGTCTGTGAATTGAGGGAAATACACCATAAAATCTGCAACAATTTGAGGATTATACATATGAAGAATTGCTGAATTTCCCAATTGATATTTGTTTATCGAAAAAGATTCGAAAAAGTTATTGCTTAAGAATAATGTATAACTGTCAGTTTTCTTGAACCATGAATTTTTGATATGGGATTTTATTTTCATTTTGTTTTATAATCATTTCGAATTAAATATTTAGAATTTCCTTTAATCTAAAAAATTTTCAGCTGCCTCTGAGTCGCAGGAAATGTTTACTACTCAATTATGTTGGTAATTATTTCAAGGAATAATGAAGGTTATACCGTCTAATGATTTCAATCGTCGCTATATATATATAATATATATATATATATATATATATATATATAATATATATATATACAGTAAAGACTGGACCTACCGTGAATTGTTTCTCTAAGACCATAAAAGAGCTAATTTTGGATAAACAAATACATCTACATATTGTCTATACATGCAAACCCTAACATAAAATTCAAACTCATTTTTCAGCTAGCGCTAGACCAGGGAGATTGTTTTTTTCTGAGATGGGAGGTCATACCTACCGTCTGCTCTCCACTTTACTGCACATATCAGATTACCCAATCTGTGTTATTCATGCGCTGAGTTGACGGGGACTAGTATCGAACCCGGAACGTTGCTGGTCCCCTACCGACTGAGCTAAACCGACACTTTAAGTAAGGTTGTTAACCATTATTCAATAATTCTTACTTGGTCTAATTGGGGCACCTCGTCGTGGTGCAATGGTTAGCAAACTAGTGTCGCATATCCATTACTACTGCAATACTATGGAAGAGCAATTTCGATCTTTGCTGGAGGCTCCATACATGCGACCTTATGACACATCCTACCAGTGGCGAAGTACCTACTGTCTGGACTAATTAGAAGGTCAAAAATTGGTATGTGTAATCGAGTTTTCCCCCAGCGCATGCGTAATGCAACGTTTGTTGTTAAGATTTAACAAATATTTGCATGGTTTTGGATTTTTTAAAAGTAAAACCTGGTACATTTTCTGAACTCTGTTGCTTTCAATTTCGAATTAATACATTTAGGAAGTGTCTGAACATCCTCTTTGTTCATCTATGAGTTAAATAGTACCACTACTGTTCATTCACAAGTATGGATTTGGAATTAAGTAACCCACAAAAGTTTATATGTCATTACACAAAGAAACCGAACAAAACCTAAATCAACCTGAGATGGATTGACATGCCGTTAAAATTAATTAAGCTCTCAAGTAATTCCAAAGGAAGGACCGTCCTACCAACTGGGGCTTTAAAATACACCGGCTGCACCTCTGCAGTACGAACTCTCCCTGTGGGGACACCACTTGAGTGTGGGTGGCGTCCCCTGATGCTTAAAGTTTGAACTAAAGCATCAAGATTTCATAGATATCGGCTTTGTATATGGAATTTCATTAAAGACGAATGGGCGGATATAGTCTATTAAGTCATTCAGAGTTTCGCTAAATTACGATTATCTCACAAAAAACTACTATTAGTACTAAATTTAAAAAAAAAAACAGTAATTTTTGAAAAAAGGATTATATTTTGCCCATGGAAGAGGTGTTATATTTATATCTAGTCGGTGTGATAATATTGTACTTGACAAAATTGGCTTACGACTACGGAAGGCAGACTTGGTATTTACCCAAATTATTCGCCAAGGGTAGGATGTGTTAAAAGTATGGGGCATTCAACAATGATCAATCTATTTACCGCCCTGTCGGCTGGGGCGTTAGAATGCACCGACTGCACCCTGCAGAGGGGTAAGACTCCCTCAATGGGACCACCTGTTGGCCGTGGGTGGCGATCCGTGATGCTTAAGGATAGAGCCCAGGTGGATGAGCAGTTCATGACATGCAATACTCCACTTTGGTTCTAGCTTGGGCTAGATCAATCGATCAATCGGCTGGTCACGTCAAGCCCTAGCACCTATATGATTTTCCCAACCCTATTGCCCTTATGACAAGCCCCAACCCCTTTTTATCATATGGGTGCTAGAAGGCTAGTGGCTGCGGGTCTACATGTCATGGGAATGACGTTAAACTCTATCTGATGGTGAGGTTCCAGTTTTGGAGGTTTGGGGAATGTGGACCATTGCTCCCTGGTCCACTCTGACACAGAGTGGTAGTACCTGTTAGGGTCCCATCTATGGGTTAAATAGAAAAATGTATTTATAAAAAAAGTGTATTATCCATTAAGAATTGATTTTTTTCAAAACTTTATCGGCATTAAATGACCCACTGAGGTTGATATGCCGTAAAACAAAACAAACCAAACCAATCTATTTAGTTGCAAAAGATCTTCGATGGAGTATTTGACTACCAAATGTGACAAGGTCGTTTAATGTGCTGGAGCCGCAAGTCGGCTCTAAAAATTGAATAAAATTAAATTGGCCTTCCCTTTTCGGGGCGGCCTAAGACACTGGGCAAATAAACCCAGCCCTTTCCATTTTACGCAAGGGGACAGGTGCTGCCTATGGAGATATTCCCCTGGAATCAAGTGAGAAGCTTTTGTGGCTTCTCTATCCAGGTGCAGATACCAAATTTTAAACTTAGCCCAGGCCGGGCATTTATTGACAAAAGATCTTAAATTGAAGGCAGCGTATGGGGAACTATATTCACCTGAACGCGTTCAATTATAGGGTCAATAGAATTGAACTGCAGTCAATCTTTCTGTACTTCCTTTAAAAAAAGTTCTACAGATCTTTTGATTTATATTTAATTAGTTAATTATATCACTTAATCAGCAAAAATCATTTATGAAATTTGTTGTGTCTTTTAACTATAACGATATCAAAGTATATGCAGGATTTCAAATCTGAATGATATACGCTTTCGGAGTTATAAGTCGACACGCTCATACCATGTGATTCCATTATATATATATATATATATATATATATATATATATATATTTGTGAATAAAAAAATCCATGGGTATCGTGATTATGGACCATTTCCACTCGTGGGTTTTTGGGGCCCACAGAGCTTCTTGAGACCACGCATATCTGTTTATAATAATTAAACATTGAGCTCTCATACGGAACCTGAACTCTACAACAAACTACTGATAGGGAATAGGACCAGCCTAGAATCACCTTGTACCAAGAAACTTGTTACCACAACAAATATATATATATATATATATATATATATATATATATATATATATATAATTTTATTGCCAGGGTGTCCTTTCTGGGATGGCTTTTAAGCCTCAAGAGGAATGCACTGGACTTATACTCGGCCTCACTGACAGATGCTCTAACAGATACTACCAAGTTGGGTTAGAGTAGACACGAGAGAAACGTCAACAGAAGGTTGACTCCACACTGCCTAGACCTTCAATATTGGAGCATTTTATTGTTTGTGAGTGTGTGTGTGTTTGCACGTGTGTATGTGTGTGTGTGTATGCGCGCCCGCGTGCGTGTGTGTGTGTGTGTCGAATGTGTGAGTCAGAATTTGTGGAAATATTTTCCCACTTGAATCGTAATAAAACTACTTTTTTCTCTTCCATTCTGAAATTCACAAATGAATAAGAAAAAAAAAGAATTTTATTGCTACTCGGTTATTCTTTTATTAGCTTCAAGTGTAAAATGCTATTGTTATGCTACATTTATCATGAACTACCAGCTACACCTCCCTATGCAAACATACAATACAAATCTTTGGTACAACTGATATATCAAAGGAATTTACGTAGACGAATCATACAATTAGAAACATGATCCACTACCAGAGAGAGGAAAAAAAGTAAAGATTAAAACATAAAGAGGAGGAAACTTACGGACCCTTTCGACCGGTGCTTTATCAACCCTCTCTGATCTGCTTTTATTTCGGAATAGATGCAAAATGGACCAGGTATATATATATATATATATATATATATATATATAATATATAATGTGTGTGTGTGTGTGTGTGTGTGTGTATGCGTGTGTGCGTGCATGTGTGTGTGTGTGTGTGCGTGCGTGTCTGTGTCTGTTTATGTGTGAATCTGTTACCGGTGCTTTCTCAACCTCTTTCAGAGTTGCTTTTATTTCGGAATAGATGCAAAATGGACGAGGATATATATATATATATAATATATATATATATATATATGTGTGTGGTGTGTGTGTGTGTGTGTGTGTGTGCGTGTGTGTGTGTGTGGTGTGTGTGTGTGTGTGTGTGCGTGCGTGTCTGTGTCTGTTTATGTGTTAATCTGTTACATAAAACTAAAATCCCATTTAGAGTGTACGTTATTTACTGGGTTTATGTTACGCCATGCATTTTCTTATTAACCTATCTCCCATCGGTCAGATCGGCAACACACGCGCGCATATATATATATATATATATATATATATATATATATATATATATATGCGTACAGTGTAATGGTTATCGTCCTCAGAAATGAGCACTTCGAGACGAGTTCAAATACTGGATGAGAGTGTTTGCATTCTACACGGCGCTAATACACTTGGGAAAATTGTGAATCCAAATATCCCTCCAGCTATGGGTAAATAGTTGGACAGATTGGGCTCTTTAATCTTGGTTAGGTGACCAGTTGAGGAGAAGGGAAACTTTGAATTAGAACCTGTTAAACTCTGCTTAAGAAATTGACGCAACCTACTCGTGCGAAGAGGTTAGTAATATATATATATATATATATATATATATATATATATATATATATATAAACCCCTTCTAGACAGCATGCACACGAAAGAATCAAATCACTCACTGCTGACCCTCATCTATCGTTCACGATAGGAGAGTCCACTATCACCATCAACAAGTCCTTCAATGAAAATGTGTGATTGTTAGTACTAGTACTAGTTCAAAGTGTAAACAGGCAACAAAAATAAGATGAAAGACAAACTAGATAAAAATTGATTAGGAGAGTTATGAAGCTCAAAGGACGTAGGACCATTATGTCGAATATTACTTTTAGGTGTAAACGAGCAGCAACAAAATATGATAACAGATTTGGTTTGTTTGCTTTGGTTTGTTTTGTTTTACGGCATATCATCCTCAGTGGGTCATTTAATGCCGATAAAGTTTTGAAATAAATCAATTCTTAATGGATAATACATTTTTTTTTATAAATACATTTTTCTATTTAACCCATAGATGGGACCCTAACAGGTACTACCACTCCGGGTCAGACTGGACCAGGGAGCAATGGTGGCGAAGGGGTGCTCCACATTCCCCAAACCTCCAAAACTGGAACCTCACCATCAGATAGAGTTTAACGTCATTCCCAGGACATGTAGACCCTCAGCCACCGCCTTCTAGAACCCATATGATAAAAAGGGGTTGGGGCGTGCCATAAGGGCAGTAGGGTTGGGAAAATCATATAGGTGCTAGGGCTTGACGTAACCAGCCGATTGATCGGAGGGGACCTCTCCGACCGCCGTCTAGCCCAAGATAGGGCCAAAGTGGAGTATTGCATATCATGAACTGCTCATCCACCTGGGCTCTATCCTTAAGCACGGTGACCCCATTGGGGGAGTCTTACCCCTCTGCAGAGGTGCAGTCGGTGCATTATAACGCCTCAGCCGACAGGGCGGTATGATAAAAGAAAAATTAATCAAAAATAATAACGACGTTGATTCATGTATGAAACTCAAAGAACATAAAGTCTATTACTTCTTGGTGTAATCAAAAATATAGCACCGAGTAAAAGGTACGGTGTGGCCGTTTGTGGTAAATCTAAATTAATTGTGATTGAAGACTTCTGAGACCTAATCGATGAGGTGCAATTTACAGCGAACATAATCACTTGGATAAGAGATGCGAATTCAATTATAATAGGTTGCCACAACCGGTTTAGCTCATCGGTAGAGGATTGACCAAAACACACCCTCACACGAGCATGATGCAACACAAGGCCAATTTCTTAAGCAGGGTTTAACAGATTTGAACTTAGAGTTTTCCTTCTTCTTACCTAGCGATATATATATAATATATAATATATATATTATATATATATATATATATATGTATATATGTATATATATATGTATATATATGTATATGTATATATATATATATATATGTATATATATATATATATATATATATATATATATAATATATATATATATATATATATATATATATATATATATATATATATATATATATATAATATATATTATGTTTTCGAATCACGCACAAGGCGGTCTTCCTATCTATAGCTCTGCTGATGAGGACTAATAGGCCGAAATGTACATACAGAGATTGATTTTTCTCGATTTGTTTAGCCTTAGATTTGAATAGGTATGCCCGCCTAATTGATTAATTATTAATTAATTAACTTTCAAAATTAGGTACGACTTCAAATAAGCACATATTCTCCCAAAAATTGTCGGCTAAAAAAGCCATATCATAAACACACCGCGTGTGTATTTACTTCTCATACTGTCGTGTACAAGAAGTCACTATAAGAGGAATACAAACCTACTTCTAAACAAAACGAAAAATCTAAGAAAGTCCGGTTAGTGTAGAAGTTACGGTCCTCGCCTGTCAGCTTGACAGTCGGGGTTCGAATCACGCACCAGGCGGTTTTCCTATCTATAGCTCTGCTGATGAGGACTAATAGGCCGAAATGTACATACAGAGATTGATTTTTCTCAATTTGTTTAGCCTTACATTTAAATAGGTATGCCCGCCTAATTGATTAATTATTAATTAATTAACTTTCAAAATTAGGTACGACTTCAAATAAGCACATATTCTCCCAGAAATTGTCGGCTAAAAAAAGCCATATCATAAAACACACCGCGTGTGTATTTACTTCTCATATATATATATATATATATATATATATATATATTATATATATATATGAGGTAAGGTAAAAGGAAAAAGTGGACAAAAATAATAACTCAAACAAGTAGAGTTAGGAGAGAAATATTTCGTTTCTCTTTACGTGAGGAACTTCATCAGTCTAACTTTATTCAAAGCAAAGTACGTACATTTGTATTTATAGAAGAGACTTGTCTGAGTCATTATTTTTTGTCCACTTTTACCTTACCTCATACTGTCGTATTTTACTTCAAACCTCCTATCTTCATATATATAATATATATATATATATATATATATATATATATATTGAATGGATAAACTTGTCATCTGTTTTTCAGTAGGACGGTATTTTAAACAGGTGTAGACATTTTTTTAGGGGGTTGAAGTTGATAATTCACCCTTTTTCAAATGTCACTCTCCAAGGAATATTCTTTATTCTGTAACTGTAATCGTCACCAAACATCACTATTTTCTCCAACTGTAAATCGTTCTCAATAATTATTAAAAAAACTCTTTTTTCGAACACTTCAAAATTCTCTGTATTTTGACCGTTTTAACTTCTAATATACAACATTTTACCCTGATGAAGGCCGTTTTTCTATCATTTTCTATTATTATTATTATTCTATTTTATATTTAAAATAATAATAATAAATAGAATACATGTGTACATGAACAAACTCCTGATCCAAACACGTGTTGGTAACTCAAATCAATTTTATCTATTCAACATTTTCATTCCTTTATTCATTTATCCTTTCAACATGTCGGATTCATTTCCATTTTCACCTTACATATATATATATATGCATGTGTGTGTGAGTTTGGTGTGTTTGTGTGTGTGTTTGTGTTCATGTGTGTGTGTGTGTGTGTGTGTGTGTGTGTGTTTACGTGCGTATGAATATTCAATCTTGTTAAAGAAAAAAGTGGGCAAAACCAAAATAAGCTTTTTAGTTGTTAACAAATAATTATTCGGGAATACAACATGCAAGAAAAAATAAATTGATGATAGATTTTTCGTTTGATCTATTTAAATGATTCAGACGTGCGATTCAATATTTTCACAATCTTTAAATGAATAATTTGGTTTTGTTTTGTTTTGTTTTACGGCATATCACCCACAGTGGGTCATTTAATGCCGATAAAGTTTTGAAATAAATCAATTCTTAATGGATAATACAATTTTGTTTATCAACACATGTTTTTCTATTTAACCCATAGATGGGACCCTAACAGGTACTACACTCCGGGTCAGAGTGGACCAGGGAGCAATGGTGATGAAGGGGTGCTCCACATTCCCCAAACCTCCAAAACTGGAACCTCACCATCAGATAGAGTTTAACGTCATTCCCAGGACATGTAGACCCTCAGCCACCGCCCTCTAGCACCCATATGATAAAAAGGGGTTGGGGCTTGCCATAAGAGCAATACGGTTGGGAAAATCATATAGGTGCTAGGGTTTGACGTGTCAAGCCGATTGATCGGAGGGGGCCTCTCCAACCGCCCGTCTAGCCCCAGAAGGGCCAAAGTGGAGTATTGCATGTCATGAACTGCTCATCCACCTGGGTTCTATCCTTAAGCATCACGGGTCGCCACCCACGGCCAACAGGTGGCCCCATTGGGGGAGTCTTACCCCTCTGCAGAGGTGCAGTCGGTGCATTCTAATGCCTCAGTCGACAGGGTGGTTAGATGAATAAGATCAATCTAATGCTGTTTTATCCAATAGTTTTATGCAGGTGATGAGTAGTTAGAAAATGTTTATTGGTTAGTGTTTATTATATCTGAGCACCGATAATCTCTTAGGTGTTCAAATCTGGACGGTGAACAGGCCAAATCGTGATCCGGTAGAATGGTGCTCAAGCCGATGATGTTTTTCATTTTATCTTATTTATTCAAAGTTAAATAATTTGCATAAATTAATGCCCTATAAATATGCTAATTTTATTTGTTTTTCACTCAATATTTAGTGATTCCATAATATTTTTCTCTGATTCGGTATGTTGCTAAAAGGTTTTTGGCCAACACTGAAGTATCTTGTCTTTTTTTGTTGCATGTCTATTACTGTAACACATCAAAGGAAAAAAAAGCACATAATATCAAGATTTTTGTTAGAGCTACACCATTAAAATGCTTAAAGTTTAAGAATAAAGCGATTTTCAGTCCACTTTATAAGTTAATACTGTGAGGTCAGCATATGTAATTACCCTAATCATTATTTCACTGATATCATTATTTTATTTTATTTTTTCCATCATTTTTTTTTTTTTTTTTTAAATTTGAACTAAAATGACAAGACTGAAAAAAAAATTACAAAGAATATTCAGTAATGGACCAGGAAAAAAAGAAAAAATTCTCAGAAATTTTCTATTTTTTGGTACTTATTAAAAATTATAACTTTTTGCTACAACTAAGGGAACTTTGACAACATTAATCAAGGAAAATAATCACTCCTATGTGTGTCTAAGCCATTGGAGTTTCATTAAAATGTGTTGCAATAAGGAAAAATAGTTTTGTTTTTTTTCACTATCATTTTTTTTGTTTGATCTGTAAAATATATTATTGACCACTCGTCATACACTTACCTTCAAGTTAAATTGAAACAAGCAAAAACTGTAAAATTTTCCAAAATGAGTTTTTATAAAAGTTCTCTTGTAGGTCAATGGTTTTTAGAAACTTAAAAAAAAAAATGTCTGTTCATATTCCTTTCACATTCACTGTTTCAATTAAGCTATTTTTTGAATAATTATAATATAAATTCTATATTTTATTTGTTTTTCACTCAATATTTAGTGATTCCATAATATTTTTCTCTGTATGTCTTGGAAAAAAACATTAATTTAGATTTGGTTGATTGTTTTGTTTTACGACATATCAACCTTCTTTCGGGTCATTTAATGTCGAATCAAGTCATTTTGATAGGCAAAGGATTCGGGTTGCTTACAGTACCTGCAGTTACTTAAGTGGTCACCTAATTAAGTATTTAAGAGGTGCATCGCTGCTTAAATTTAGTGATATAGTGGAAACCGGTGCTTTCAATTAATTTTGATAATTTGATCTAGTTTCTTGAAGGTTTATTTCAGTAAATCAGAATCTGAGCAGCGATAATCTTTATGCTGTTCAAATCTGGACGGTGAACAGGCCAAATCGTGATCCGGTAGAATGGTGCTCAAGCCAATGATACTAGTCATTTGCAATGTAGGTAGGTGAGCATTGCCTTCATGAAGAATATTATATCTTAAGAAAACAACTGTTTTATTTGTGGAAACAACAAAGCAGTAGATTTGCTTCTTTGCCTTCCAGGGCCTTGATGGACTTTTCACATTGACGCCGCCTTCAGTACCAGCAGCTGAAAAAGTATGTTGGTTGGTTAGGTTTACGGCATGTCAACCCTTGTTGGGTTATTTTATTCCGGAGACGTTTTGTTGTTTTCATTCTTGATGGGTACTCAATTTTTGTTGTTAAACACATTTTAATACTAATTCTTATCTATTCAACCCATAGATAGGACTCTAACAGGTACTACCGCTCCGGGTCAGAGTGGACATGGGAGTGATGGTGATAAAGAGATACACCAAATTCCTCAGAGTTCCAGAATTGGAAATTCACCACTAGATGCAGTTTAACGGCATACCAAGAACAAGACCCTAAGTTACTGCGTTCTAGCATATATATGACTAAAATTCTTGATGTTTGCCATAAGGAAATAGGGCTGGGCAATATTATAAGTGCTAGGGCTTGATGTAACTTGCCTATTGATCGGAGTAGGCCTCTCCAACCGCCCGACTACCCTCAGTAAGGGCCAAAGTGGAGTGTGGGATATCACGACTGGTCAGCCAGCAAGATTGGCTCTATTGCAAGTATTTTCTGTACAGAGGTACAGTCGGCGTATTCTACAGCCCTAGCCGATTGGGTGGGTAGCGAAAAAAGGTTTCTTATCCAATGAAAACTCTTCTTCAATGCTTAACTGTGATAGATATATATTCATCTTGAAGTTTATTCGTAGACATCTATCTAGAGTATCGCCCCGAAAACTTAATCGTGAATCAAAACAAAATAGCCTTGTTGAACTACACAGAATACAAAGTTTCATATTCAATAAAAAAATCATTATTTGTATGATATTATATATATATATATATTATATATATATATATATATATATATATATATAATAATCATAAGATAAAAAATTAAAAGAAAGAATATATATATATATATATATATATATATATATATATATTATATTATATATATAGTGTTGCTCAGGAGAGTTAATTCGGACTCAATAACAGAATGGTTCAATGCAGTTATGTGATTGATTTCTCTCTTAAACAATGGTGCATTTCATATTTCGATACATCTGTTCTGTTATGGACAATGAAACACGGCTACCGGGGTGATCGTCTTCTGCTGGAAAGAAACAATGGCACAGAAAACTTCTAAACAATTGTTGAAATTGATTTTTCCCATATTCAGAAGACGATTGGGATACTTATTCAGGGGTCTTCGGGTTAGTTGTGAGAAGGATAGGAAACTAGTGATCTGTAAAGGCTAACCCTCGAATATAACTTATTTTTCTAGTATCTTTGGGCACGGAGACAGTTTCCGTGGCGTTCTGGGTAATGAGCTGTATCGGGATATCGAGAAGACGTTTGGAATATTCGTGGGTCTGTTGGACCTGAAATCGGGAAGACGATTGGGATACTTATTCGTGGGGTGTCAGGATAGCTGTTAGAAGGATGGGAGACAAATTATCTGTTAAGTCTAAATCCGAATAGAACTTATTTAATCAAGTATCTTTGGGTATGGGAAGAGTCTCCGTGGAATACTGGGTAATGTGCTGGACCGAGACATCAGGAAGATGATTCTGTTGAATCTTTCACCATCCGTCCCTATGGATCATCACACTTAGTAGGTTCTCATGTCAACTTCCAATGTCCTCAAGGATCTGATGAATATAAGATTTGCTGGACAATCAACACAGGTGCGTCCATGCGTAGGGGTTTCCTTCAGTGAACGTCACTTATGATTTCGTCCATACTTCTCCAGCAGTATCAAGGATGTTTTTGTTTTACTTCGTCTAGTTCCCATCTAGCCTTTTCTTAAGCGTTTCGTTCATTTAGAAATTACATTTGGATTGCTACGTTGTTTGATTCCTTTTCTTCTTCTTGGTCAGTCTTTTTGCCAAGACATGCATCAACCAACAACACCATGTTATTTCTTTAAGACTTTTATTCTTAACTAAACTTATTTCTCTAACTAAACACAGCACGCGTGTGCAAGTGAGCTCCAGCAAAGGCAGGTCATGCCTCCTGCCTGATGTCCGAGCTGGTTCTGATAATTTCACTAGCTTTCACGTGATTCTCGGCTTTCCCGCGTCTCGTTTCAAGGGTCTCCAATGGTCTGTATCTTTCTATGGAAAACCACCGCCCTGACATGAAAAAGGACCATCCCTGCAGAAATACAAGGGCTTGACAATAATCTATGCAACCATATAAATTATGCAACATTGTCAACTTCATTGCATATTATTATTTAGCATTCTTTTATATTTACTCGTGCTGGCAGGAAATTGGAAGCACTTAAATATCTAAAATCAATGATTTTAATAATTACAGTTTGTTTATTATAGAGGGGGGAAATATATGGGAGGAAATAGATGTTCGTATCAACAAGCGCTCCACCTAGGAGGGTTGGAAAACAAGCGAGTCCACAGTCTTCCCAGCAAGCCCAAACCTTCCCTGGTCAATACGTTCTTCGTTTAGCAGCTGCAAATCCGTCACCGTAGTTGAAATAATCTTTAGCAGTTCAAAATCACATTTCTTTACTCGGTCGTTCGCGTCAGTCAACCTGCAACTGCTGACTCCTTACACCAAGCGTTTGACTCACATGTTATTTAGGTACGTATTTAGCGAAACATCCTGGCACTTCGCGTCTGTCCAGTGCCTAAAACGCGTCTGCCTTCGCATGCGCAAGGACGCGGGCTCGATCCCGGCTGGCAAGACAATGTCTTGCTCTTTTTCATTCTCCGTCATAGTGTGGATCTTGCGACTTTTTTTTTAAACTCACTCTTACTAAACGTCATACTATAAAAAAGGTCAGTTTGCCACAGGCAAAGGCTTAAAAAATAACAAATGAAGGGTTAAAATGTAGCAAAAGCGACAACTAAGAAGAAATCCTTACTAAAACAGAGTTAGACATTCTGAAAGATTCGGTGATACGAAAAGAACATTTAAAAAATATTGTTACATAATCTATGCGGTTGCATAAGATTATTGTCAATCCCCTGTAATTCTAAAGGGATAGCCCTTTTCATATCACGGGCGGGACTTTCCATGGAATAGTACAGAACGCCCGCGAAATACGGGAAGTCACGTGGGACCTTGTCGGGTCCTAAGTTTTCAGTTGTACGTCAGGCAGTGAAGATGTCCTGCCTTAACTGTAACTCACTCTGCATACACGCGCTATGTTAGTAAGATATTTAGTTACATGAAATGAGTTAAGTGCGACCGACCACCAGGATGAAGTCAGAGATGTTAGAAGAGACGCCAGCAGAACTAAAGATATCCAAGACGCTAGAAGAGATTTAGAAGAGACGTAAGAAAGAAAGACGTCAGAAGAAGGATAGAAGAAGTAAAGATAGGTATGCACAATATGTTAAAATAGAAAAAAAAAAAAAACCCCATTTAGTTAAATACAAACGCTATCCTTAATAATCTTTTAAATCCTAATTATGTCATT
>CM042144.1:2945449-2955966 GCA_023376005.1 Doryteuthis pealeii | reverse complement strand
AGAGAGGAGAGAGAATGAGTTTGTCTTGTGAGCGATTGAGTAATGGTGATGTGTGAGTGTATAGAGCATAATATATATATGTGTGGTGTGATAGATAGAAGATATAAGATATAGATAGATAGAGGATATAAATCAACATTAAAAAACAAAGAAAAATAACATAAACACAGGAAAATAAAATATTAACTTCTGTATTCATTAGGGTTTTAGGAAACTAAAAAAAATTCTTGTTTATATCTCACTTCATGGTTTCAATAAGGGGCTATTTTGAAATAATAAAAAATTCTATATTTATTTGTTTTTCACTCAATTAGGTGTTCCAAATATTTTTCTCTGTATGTCTTGGAGAAAAAACATTATTGGATTTGGGTTGGATTGGTTTTTTTTACGCATATCACCTTCGGGGTATTATGCGAATCAAGTCATTTTGATAGCAACAGGGACGGTATGCACTAAGTACTGCAGTTACTTAAGGTACTAATTAAGTATTAGAGGGTGCATCGGTGCTTAATCTTAGTGATTGTGGAAAACTCCGTGTTTCAATAAATTTGAGATTATTAGTATTGAAGGTTTATGTCAGATAATCAGAAAATCTGCACACGATAATTCTTATGCTACTTCAAATCTGGACAGTGACACAGAACAGGAACCCAGAATCGTGATCCGATAATGGATGCTCAACGCCAAGTGAACTAGTCATGCATGTAGGATAGTGAGCATTGCCTTCATGAGATATATCTTTAAGAAAACAACCTTAATGTGGAAACAACAAAGCAGTGATTTGCCTCTCTTTGCCTTCCAGGACATGCAGGACTTTTTCACATTGACGCCGCCTTCACATACCCAGCAGCTGATAAGTATGTGGTTGTTAGGTTTACGGCAAGTCAACCCTTGTTGGTATTTTAATTCCGGAGACGTTTGTGTTTCATCTAAAATGGTATCAATTTTTCTTGTTGTTAACACATTTAATACTATCTTTCTATTCAACAGAGCGCCATAGATAGGCACACTCTAACGGTACTGCAACACCCCGGGTCAAGAGTGGACATGTGTGATGGGATAAAGAGAACACAATTCCTCAGAGTTCCAGAATTGGAAATTCACCACTAGATCAGTTTAAACCGGCATACAAGAGGAACAAGACCAAGTCTACTGCATTCTATGCATATAATGACTAAAATCTTGATGTTTGGCCATAAGATAGGGCTGGGCATATAATAGGAAGTGCTACGCACGATGTAACGCAATATTGATGAGTAGGTCACCCTCCCACCGCCGACTACCCATAAGGCCAAAGTGAGTGTGGGATCACAGCTGGCGCGCCACCAGCTTGGCTCTATTGCAAGTATTTTCTTGATAACAAGAAGGTACAGTCGGCGTATTCAAGCAGCCCTAGCCGATTGGGTGGTAGCGAAAAAAGGTTCTTATCAATGAAAACTCTCTTCAATGTTAACCTGTGATAGTATATATTCATGCTTGAAGTTTATTTCGAGGACACTCATCTTAGAGTAATCGCCCCGAAAATTAATCGTGATCAAAACAAAATCCTTGTTGAAACTACAACAGAACACAGCTGTCATATTCAACTAAAAAAATCATTATTTGTATTGATTATAATATATATATATATATATAGATATATATAATATATATATAGGTAATACGAATCATAAGATAAAAAAATTAAAAGAAAGAATATATATAATATATAAATATATAAATATATTATATATATATACTAGTGTGCCAGGAGAGTTAATTCGACTCAATAACAAGAATTTCAAACTGCAGTTATGTTGATTATTTCTCTCTGAATACATGTGCATTCATATTTCGATACATCTTCTGTTAGCGACATGAACACGGCCTACGGGGGTGGAGCTGCGTGCTTCTGCTGAAAGAAACAATGGCACATCTGAACGTTCTAATACTTTGTGAAATGTTTCTGTATTTTTCCGCATAATTCACAAGTACGTGGGATATACTTATTCAGACGTCTTCGGGTTAGTTGTGAGAAGATAGTAACTAGTGATCTGTAAAGGCTAAACCCTCGATAAACTTATTTTTCTAGTATCTTTGGGCAAAGGAGACCCAGTTTCCGTGGCGTTTCTGGGTAATGAGGCTGTATTCGGAATATCGAGAAGAACGTTGGATATTCGTGGATCTCGTTGGACCTGAAATCGGGAAGACGATTGGGATACTATGTCGTGGGTGTCGGATAGCTGTTTAGAAGGATAGGGGACAATTATCTTTAGTCTAAATCGATAGAACTTATTTAAATATGAGGTATGGCGAAGAGTCTCCGTGAATACTGGTAATGTGCTGGACGAGACACAGGAAGTATCTGTGAAATCTTTCACCATCGAGTCCTATGGATCATCACACTTGTAAGTCTCATGTCAGACTCAATGTCTCAAGGATCTGATGAATACTAAGCATTTGGCTGGACATCAACACAGTGACGGATTCAATCAGGCGCGTAAGGGTTTCCTTCAGTGACTCACTTATGATTTCGTGCATACTTCTCAGCAGTATCAAGGGATTCTTTGGTCTTACTGTCGTCTAGTTCCATCCTAGCGTTTTCTTAAGCGTTTCCGTCATTTAGAAATTCATATGGGAATTGCTACCGTGTTTGATTCCTTTTCTTCTCTTGTCAAGCTCTTTTGGCCGAAGACACTGCATCAACGCAACAACACGTTATTTCTTTAAGACTTTATCTTAACTAAAACTTATTTCTCAAACAACACAGCACAGCGTGCAAGGTGAAGCTCCAGCAAACGCAGGTGCATGCTCTGCCTGATGTCCGGCTGGTTCTGATAATTCACTAGCTTCACGTGATCTCTCGGCTTCGCGTCCGTTTCAAGGGTCTCCAGGTCTGTATCTTTCTATGGAAAACACCGCCCTGATCATGAAAAAGGACCATCCCTGCAGAAATACAAGGGCTTGACAATAATCTATGCAACCATATAAATTATGCAACATTGTCAACTTCATTGCATATTATTATTTAGCATTCTTTTATATTTACTCGTGCTGGCAGGAAATTGGAAGCACTTAAATATCTAAAATCAATGATTTTAATAATTACAGTTTGTTTATTATAGAGGGGGGAATATATGGGAGGAAATAGATGTTCGTATCAACAAGCTCCCACCTAGAGAGGGTGGCAAAAACAAGCGAGTCCACAGTCTTCCAGCAAGCCAAACCTTCCCCTGGTCAATACGTTCTTCGTTTAGCAGCTGCAAAATCCGTCACCGTAGTTGAAATAATCTTTAGCAGTTCAAAATCACATTTCTTTACTCGGTCGTTCGCGTCAGTCAACCTGCAACTGCTGACTCCTTACTACCAGCGTTTGACTCACATGTTATTTAGGTACGTATTTAGCGAAACATCCTGGCACTTCGCGTCTGTCCAGTGCCTAAAACGCGTCTGCCTTCGCATGCGCAAGGACGCGGGCTCGAATCCCGGCTGGCAAGACACAATGTCTTGCTCTTTTTCATTCTCCGTCATAGTGTGGATCTTGCGACTTTTTTTTAACTCACTCTTACTAAACGTCATACTATAAAAAGGTCAGTTTGCCACAGGCAAAGGCTTAAAAAATAACAAATGAAGGGTTAAAATGTAGCAAAAGCGACAACTAAGAGTTAGACATTCTGAAAGATTCGGTGATACGAAAAGAACATTTAAAAATATTGTTACATAATCTATGCGGTTGCATAAGATTATTGTCAATCCCCTGTAATTCTAAAGGATAGCCCTTTTCATATCACGGGCGGGACTTTCCATGGAATATAACGAACGCCGCGAAATACGTGAAGTCACGTGGGACCTTGTCGGGTCCAAGTTTTCAGTTGTACGTCAGGCAGTGAAGTTCCTGCCTTAACTGTAACTCACTCTGCATACACGCGCTATGTTAGTAAGATATTTAGTTACATGAAATGAGTTAAGTGCGACCGACCACCAGGATGAAGTCAGAGATGTTAGAAGAGACGCCAGCAGAACTAAAGATATCCAAGACGCTAGAAGAGATGTTAGAAGAAGACGTAAGATAGAAAGACGTCAGAAGAAGGATAGAAGAAGTAAAGATAGGTATGCAACAATATGTTAAAATAGAACCATTAGTTAAAATACAAACCTATCCTTAATAATCTTTTAAATCCTAATTATGTCATTCTTTGCTGTATTATTCTATACTTGAATTCCCTATACTTGAGATCGTCTGCAATCCGACTGTATCCCAAAGACTCTGAGAATCTTACGCGTCTTTTTCGCTAGGACAGATTTCAGTTTTGTGCATATATCATTTGGTAGGGTGGTGAAAATTTAATTTCTTGCATAATTCCCATGGATCACATTTCCCACCCAGTCGTACCTAAGTTTGTTTATCAATTTGTACTAGTTTGGTGCATTCTCTTATTATATGATTAATTATTTCGTCTCTGTACCACACATCCGATTCTCTTGACGAGATTTCTGATGCAGAGCTTGGATTATTATTATTATTATTATTATTATTATTATTATTATTATATTATATTATTATTACTAGCAAATATATGCACCCTCCGAGTGCAAGTATTTAAGTTTTAATGTAATAAAATATTGTATTAAATCAGAAAGGCTAACGAAACTAAATAAGAATGCAGATTAAAAGATTTGAAACAGTGGGTGTATAATAAAAAATAGAACAACTGAAACTTACTCTTCCATCACTCTCGTCTTTCATTGTTATTTTTTTTCTAATTTAAGTATTTAGTTAAAAAGGAAGTAAATAATAAAATGACAGTTATTTTATCTTGTTAATGGATTTCATTTAAGATTCATTGAAGATTTTTTTGCTTATATTCATTAAAATAAACCAAACATATATAAATCAATAAATAATACACACATTTAAATTCGATTTTAATATTAATATGCAAATTAGCCTTCCGTTCACTGTAAACCACTATTTTTTGTATATATAAATATAATAGCATGTTTTCAGTATGTAGACATGGTTAACAGTAATTAATAATGTAAAATAATTATAATGAAGAGAGTTTAAATAAAATAAAAATCATGGAGAATTTGATGTCAAACTAAGGAATTGTGACTTGAATAGTAATATAGTTTCGGTTACAGACAGAAAAACACACAATCTCCATTATAATAAGATTAAAATTGAAACCTCACCGAGAGTCATGTTTTTCATAATTATAACTGTTTTGGGTATGACGTTAAACTGCATCTAATGGGGAAGTTCCATTTTTTGAGCTCCGGGGATTGTGACCCGGAGTGGTAGTACCTGTTAGGGTCCAATCTATAGGTTGAATATAAACACATGTGTTTTAAAGATGTTTTAAAAATTCAGTAAAGAATATTGAGTACCTTTCAAGAATGAAAAGAAAAAAACGTATTCGGCATAAAATGATCAATGGGACGACATAAAAGCCAACCAACTAACACGATCTTTACAAAGAAAAACTCCTTTTATTACACCCTCCCTGTATATGCCTCCTGGCATATCCGTACTTTCTGAAAATAATCATCAATATTGTATGTAGTGGCCAAAAGAAAAAACACAGAGGGAGTTTTCTAAGTTGTATCTGTAAAAAGTGCTCAATACACTAAGTAGAGCATGATTATAAGGACCTACATGAGTCAGACACTATCTACCTAGGTTTCACCCGAATGCTTCTTCAGGATAATTCTGACTGAAGGAGGTTGTCACAAACGTTTTTTATTGTTGTATCAAGTATCTGATTGGGTAAAAATTACCCAATCAGAGAATTTGGAGGAAGGTGTCACCAGGCATATAACAGAATTGACAAATCCTAGCAACAAGGTAACAGCTCTAGAACTTAGCTTTCAGAAATCTTCTGACGAAGGGATCTTTATCCCAAAATATTAAGAAAATAAGGTGCATGTTTTCCACTCTCCTAATCTATTTAATGTCATACCCAGAATCTGAATTATTTGGAATGTCACCCCTACTTTTACTAGCCTCTTGGTTATATCCATGTTTAAACAAGGTGGTCGAGTGATTTTGTGCCAGACTTGACTTAAATAATTCAAGAACTACTTTAATATTAATCCTGGTAATAAAGACTTACTTTAAGCTATTAAATTCCGGTTTAATCTACAAGAGACTTCAATAATTGAAACCTAAGTAATTGCCACTAAAGGAGACTTTGTATTTAATATTAATTTCCCTTTACATATCTCTGTTCGGATAATAGATGACAGCTTCTAGCCAGGACAGAATAAATCTCATTATGTTACGCTTCTTCGTCTCTCACATTTCAAGATGGCCGATCTAGCAGCTGGAATTGATGAGAATAAAATATTAGATTTGGGGCTTTCAACAGGATTAGAAACATTGCTATGACTAATATGTACAGGGTCCACCACAATTTCTCAGGATTTAAAACTAAAAATAATAAAAAAATAACTCATGTCATATTTTGTTGTGGGGTTGTTAAGGGTCACAAATAAAGACAAAAAACTGGTGAAAGTTGACACAAGTGTATTGAACAGAGAAAGTAGAATTTACAGAAGGAAGGTGAAGTTACGTCCGATAATATGGTTTAGAACTGAATCGCGTCGCTTACTTCAAGCTACAATTGTCTTTGCTACTTATAGTAGTAGTCGGATGATTCCATTATGTAGATAGGTTATATCACCTATAACACATTTAAAATTTTGCTTTGAATAAAAGTCAGACTGATGAAGTCCTTCAAGAAAGGACGAAATATTTATCCTCTCAGACTTGTTTGAGTTATTATTTTTTGTTCACTTTCCTTTTACTTTACCTCATATATATATATATATGTGTGTGTGTGTGTGTGTGTGTGTGTGTATGTTGGCTGTCAACTCGTGTTCGAGTAAGACCATTTCCTAAATTTTTCTTGTTTTTTCTATTTATAATGGGTGCGTAGCATTTGACACTGTATCCTTGTGTTTTCCTTGGATAACTCGCCAGACCACCCCTAGAGAGTCGTACTATATATATATATATATATATATATAATATATATACCAACACCTCTGCACGAGCAGGATGTGACACAGTGCAATTCTTAAGCGTAGTTTAACGGATTTAAATTCACAGTATTCTTTCGAATATCTCAGTCTGCCCTACTATTTACCCAGCTGAGAGAGAGAGAGAGAGAGAGAGAGAGAGAGAGAAGAGAGAGAGAGAGAGAGAGAGAGCAGTTAGAGCATATCTTTCAAAGGCTATTAGCACTCTGTGAAAATACAAACATCCTCGTTCTGGATTTGAACTCGACTCGACGATCCCATTTCCAAAGACCCGAACCATTACCCTAGTTATATATGATATTCATTGTGAGAAAACGTGAAATCTAGAGGAAGTGTTAACGTTTCTAAAATTAAAATTGGAGAACTTTACGAATCTGAGAAACCCTCTGACAACACGTCATCATTGCTGTTAAAATGACAACACTTTTATTCGAAACCGCACGTCAATTTCAATCATCTGATCGCGTGTGGGAACATTTCTACGTGACTTGCAAATAACACAGCGAATCAAACAAGACAAGATTCTATTGCCAACGATCCTGTGAGCATGCAAATCATTTAATCGTGCAAAAAGAAAGGAAGAAAGATAGAAGGAATGAAAAGCCACACGTGCTGGTTTTCTCTTTGTTCTTGTTCAGTGACGCAAAGCACTGTACATGTCAGCTTTCTCAATTTCTTGAATTTCCAGAAATTGTAAAAATGTCAGCGGAGAAAAAAATCCATAACATTAGATAAATATAAAATAAACTTATATTCATTAATACATATATATATATATATATATATATATATATATAATATATCTATTGAAGAATATACCTTCACGTGTGCATACACAAACGCATAATACATGGGGAAATGAGTGTACATGTATAAATACGCACATATTTTTATTATAATTATTATTACTACCAGGGACTGTGGATATACCACACTATGATGATTTGATTATTACAACGTTTGATTAAGGGCTATTGCAATAGTATTGCAATATATAAAAAGTATTGCAATATATAAAAAGTATGATAATCTTCATTTAAATCATTTTATCTTTCTTTCCTTCTTTTCATTATGTTCGATTGAAACAGAGTAGCGTTATCACTTCCCTGCTATCACGCTCTTTCTCTCTATCTTTACCTTACTCTCTTTCTTCTTATATTTTTCTGGGTAGCATTCCTTTTTCTTCCCCTTCTTTATAATAAAAAGAATGGTCCATTATTTAGCTGAGTTACAACACTTATAATAAATAAGATTCCGGTGGATAAGCAAGACCACATAATCAAGATTTATTATTTTTGCCTTCAATCTTGGACGAATTTGGACGGTTTAATTTTTAACCAGAGTGCGTTGAACTTTGTTCCAATCTTTTTGGGACCGTTCCAAGTGCACCAACTACAACTGGTATAACTTTCACTTTCATATTCTATAACTTTTTCAGTTCTCTGGCAAGGTCCAGGTATTTGTCCATTATTATTATTATTATTATTATTATTATTATTATTATTATTATATTATTATTATTTACTCCTTCTGAGTTTTCAAATCAGTGTTAGCTGATGGTCTTTCACTGGAGTCTGAGTGACAGCAAGTCTCCTCAGGTCTCCAGGACACTTCTGAGTATTCTGGCAGATGGCAGCAGTGCAGTGTTCTGAATGGTTTCAATCCTTCCTCTGATATCCAAACTTTCCAAGCCTTTTTCTAATCCTTTGGGACTGTTCCAAGTGCACCAACTACAATCGGTATCACTTTCACTTTCATATTCCATAACTTTTTCAGTTCTCTGGCAAGGTCCAGATATTTGTCCATTTTTCATTTTCCTTTAGCTTCACCCTGTGATCTGCTGGAACTGCAAAATCCACCAGTTGACAAGTTCTTTCTTTTTTGTTTATCAACATAGGTCTGGTCTTCTTGCTGGGATAAGGAGATCCGTTTTTATTTCAAAGTCCCAGAGAATGTTATGCGTTTCGTTCTCAAGAACAGATTCTGGTTTATGCATATACCATTTTGTTCTATGGTCTAAATTAAATTTTTTGCATAATTCCCAGTGGATCACCTTCCTAACCCAGTCGTGTCTAGTTTTGTATTCCCGTTGTGCTAGTTTGCTACATTCACATAGTACATGGTTTACAGTCTCATCTCTATTGCCGCAAAGTCTACATTTACTATTTGTTGGGTCTTATCAATTTTCGCTTTGATATATTTTGTCCTTATGGCATTATTTTGTGCAGCAATTATTAATGATTCAGTATTATTTTATATTATTATTATTATTATTATTATTATTATTATTATTATTATTTCTTTTAACATTGTTAATGTTACAATCTTATGGGCGATCCTTTAGGCCTTAAGCAAGGCGCTTGTGCAGAAGAATTAGGTCTTTGGTAATCCTTTTGTAAAGAATCCTCAGTTCATAACTTTTTCAGTTCTCTGGCAAGGTCCAGGTATTTGTCCATTATTATTATTATTATTATTATTATTATTATTATTATTATTATTATTATTATTTAAATCACCCAACTTACAAGTTTCCCGATTTCTTGATCATGTAAGCGTTGCTGATCACCAAATTGTTTCATGCAATTCTTTTATTTTTTTAATCTTAAATGATATTTTTGAAATGGCTCTTCTAAATGTTAATATTGAACAGTGTTTTATTCGCTTATATACTATGATTGAAGACAAATCATGTCACATGTGAATATGGACAAATAAACATCTGCTTTTTAGGACTTAATGTATCCATTTAATCTAGTTAATATTTTCTTACATTATAAATAACACAATCCCATTTATTTGGCAATTTCTTGATCCCTCAGGTGTAATATCTTCGGCTTTAGATGAAATAAACTATTAATATCGATTTTAATCGCTTCCCAGTTAATGAACTATTTTCTCTTCAATCTGAAAAGATGATACTGAGATGGAACAAGGCCAGGAAAGTAAAGGGAATGAGCCAAATCATTGATATTTATACCGATAATATTTTCCAGAGGGACTCAGACAATATACGGTCTTACATCTTCTTGTAAGAACAGCACATGTTTACGATTAACCAATATTAAGCAATGTTTTCAATTGGCGACAACTTATGGCATTATATATATATATATATATATATATATATATATATATGTGTGTGTGTGTGTGTGTGTGTGTGTGTGTGTTTTGATAATTTGCTTTAGGAGCATTGTTGAGTAAAGTATATTATTATTTATATTTTTTTGCTTGAAGGCAGTTACAATGCGTATATCGTATAAAATTCGATAATTATTGAAAATAATCATGACAAGCAAACTCGGCAAATATTGTGCTGCACGTAGAACATCGTACAGCTGTTTCAACTTTATTAAATCTCATCAGCGATGTATACATGTATACATCACTGATGAGACTTAATAAAGTAAGGAATATTTTGGGATGTAATTTTTGTCATTAAACTGAATTGGAAAAAAGCCTTTAGCAAACAATCATTGATTCAATCAGCTTTAGTA
>CM042144.1:2930449-2940449 GCA_023376005.1 Doryteuthis pealeii | reverse complement strand
TATGGAAAATAACTCCGGGTGCAAGTATTTAAGTTTAATATAATAAAATATCATATTAAATTAGAAAGGCTAATGAAACTGAATAAAAATACAGATAAAATGATTTGGAACAGAGGGGGTATGATTGAAAAATAGAACAACTTTGAAACTAACTCTTCCATCATTTTCCATTACTACCGTTTTTCAATGATTTAACTAATTTAACTATTTAGTTAAAATAGGAAGTAAAGAATAATATTGCAGTTATTTCTTCTTGTTAATGATTTATTGAAGAGAGTTTTGCTCATATTCAATAAGATAAAACCAAACAATTAGAAATTAATAATACTAAGCATATATTTATTAAAATAAAATTTCTAATATCAATATGCAAATTAGCCTTCCCGTTCACACTGTAAACCGCTATTTTGTTGTATATATAAATACAACTGCATGTTATTAGCATGTAGATATGGTCAACGGTATTAATGATGTATAACGATTTTGTTGATAATTGAGGTTTAAATAAATAAAAAAATCACGGAAAATGTGATGTAAATAACAAAGGGAAATTGTGACTTGTATAGTAATATAGTTTCGTTTACAGACAGACAAACCCACAATCTCCATTATAATAAGATTAGATATTCAATATCTGTGACGAATGGTATTCGTTTATAGATATAATACACATACCTCACATTGCGTAATCGTTAAATTTGCAGACCATATTCAGTGAGTTCGATTCTCACTACATACCCATAATTTTGACCTTGTGCAACAACTATGATAATCTTAGTAAATAACTCATACATATTATACCGATGAACAAATGATATGACAGACAGTAATATTTCTTTTATGTTATTTCTTTTTTAATTGTTCTCAACTAATATTGACGTTAGGTCATCGTCTGGAGAAAATTTCTTGTGAAAAAAAATTGTTTTTAGAAAGTTTTAAAAAATGTTCAAAGTATTTATCAAGAGAAAAACATTAAAAAAATATATAAATTAGTCAGAAAAAATATATAAAAAGTAAAAGTGACAAGTCCATTTGTTCAGTGAAAAACATCCTAAAACTCACTTGGATTGTTTTTTTTTTAATATACACTAGATCACTTTTTAAATATATAAATGAATATATATATATATATGTGTGTGTGTGTGTGTGTTGTGTGTGTGTGTGTGTGTGTGTGTATGTGTGTGTTCTGCTTTTTTTTTCAGATCATAGGGAAATAAACATGAAAACAGAAAAAAAAAAGATTTAAAACTAAAATAAAGAATAACCACCATCATTCCTGGATTGTTATCTACGAAATTACATCAACAATATGTATCGATTTTTTTAGTCTGTGTCTGTCCATTTCCTATTTAGAAAAACTAGTAAGATTCGAAGTCATTTAACCTATGTTATTCACTATGTGGTGTGTGTTGTGAAAATGTTTTTGAATGTCTTAGAAGAATGGAAAAGAGTAAAGATCAGAATCAAAATGAAGAATATTGGTTCTTAATCTTAGCTATGTTCCTTATATTTCGTGGAACCTTTCTCTTTCTCAAAGGTTTATTTCTAGACTCTTTTTTCCCCAACACTGACCATATATACCGAAAAAGAAGCATAGAGGGGACTCCATATCAACGTCCTATGTACTGGACCTATTTTGGAAGGAAAATATGTAGGGCCGCGTTAGCTCAGTCGGTAGAGCGTTCGGCTAGAAACCACAAGGTTCTTAGTTCGATACCGGTCCTCGCCAACTCAGCGTATGAGTAGCACAGGGATCTGTGCGGTAAAGTAAGGAGCCGATGATAGGTGTGGTGCTCCACCTCTGATGCTAAAAACAATCTCCTTGATCTAGCACTATTGAAAAGGAGATAGACTCCCTCGCTGACTGGCTGATACCAACTTTAGGCCGCCCCGTCGACTTTTTTTTATATAAATGTAAAGATTATTTTAAAAGACTGAAAAGAGTGAGACATTATAGAATTAATAGACACACACAGACACACACAGACACACACTGACAGACAGACATATATATATATATATATATATATATATATAATATATATGTTGTACGGAAAGATATTTCCCCTTTAAGATAGGAACATATATAAAGATGCGAATACGCGAGGTTTTTTGTAGTCTTTTTTCGATTTCGAAGAGTTGCCAATGAAGTTGGACCTTATCACCACTCGAAACATTTAATGTACTCCTAAGATAATAAACAAAAACATATTTTGTGGTTCAAATACGTGTGCCCGATACATTCCCTATTGATGTTTAGTTGGATTTTACGGCATGTCAAAGCTTGTTGTGTTATTTTATCCCAAAGATATTTTGTTTTATTCATTTTTCAATATTTATTTTTCAACTCAATTTTTTACACGTTTTTTTAAAACTCATGTTTTCTATTTAACGATAGATGGAACCCTAACAGGTATTACCACTCCGGGTCAGAGTGTACTTGGGAGGAATGTCAATGAAGGGGTACTACACACTCCCTAGAGCTCCAGAATTGTAACCGGAACATTACATACAGTTTAAGATCGTACCAAGACACACTTTCCCTATTGAGTAATGCTGATAAAAAAAGTCGTCGGGGTGGCCTATAGTCAGTATCAGCCAATCAGCGAGTGAGTCCATCCCCTTTTCACTAGCGCTAGACCAAGGAGATTGTTTTAGCGTCTGAGGTGGAGCGCCACACCTAACATCAGCTTCTTAGGTTACCGCACAGATCCCTGTGCTAGTTGGCGAGGGTCGGTTTCAAACTAGAACCTTGTGATTTACTAGCCGAACGCTCTACCGACTGAGCTAACCCGGCCCTAAATGCTGATAAAAACTATATAAAGCACTAGAGATAAGTATTTAAACAATGAAAAATGTTTTGTTCTTTGTTTTGTTCTTTGTTTAAGTTGTTTGTTTTTATCTTGCAAAGGCCGAAAAATGATACCATTTTCCTTGGTACATCAATTATTCTATTTAGTTAGCGTTTCTTTTTTTCTTTCTTCTATTCGCTATTTCAATCCCCAAAGTCCAAATATTGTAACTGTATACACTTTCGATTTTCTTTCTCTTGCATCTATAATCTGCCAGACGACCATCAAAAGAATGTGATACGATTTTCTTCAGTTTTCTGGATCAACGAAATCTTCTTACTAAGACTGACAGCTCAGTACACACGTGCAGTAATTTCAACGGTGCTTTTCTTCCGACATTTTGTGAATGTCTTACAGTATGGACATATTTCAGTTTCGGATGGTTGGTTAGACGGGTGAGTAGTTGGTTTTACGATATATCAAAATGAAACTATTATACATATTTACCAACACCTTCGCACTACCAGGACGTGACACAAGGTCAATTTCTTAAGCGAAGTTTAATAGGTTTGAATTCAGAGTCTTCCTTCTATAAGACTGGTTACCTTGTCATGGTTAAAGAGCACAGTCTGCCCTGCTATTTGCCCATAGCTAGAGAGAGAATTGGTTTCATACCTATCCCAAGGGTATTAGAGACATTTGAAATGCAAACAGCTTCGACCAGGAATTGAACTCGGGTCGACAAATCCATTTCTAAGGTTTAGACCACGCGCATACTCTCTCTCTCTCTCTCTCTCTCTCTCTCTCTCTATATATATATATATATATATATATATATATATATATGGGCAATTTAACTCAGTCGATAGAGCACACACCTTGAAATCACAAGGTTCCTTGTACGCTACTGGTTCCCGCCAACTCAGCAGATGAGTAGCACAGTAATATTATCTGTCCAATAAAGTAGGGAGCAGATGATAGGTGTGGTGCTCCACCTCAGCAAAAAAATCTCCCTGGTCTAGCGCTAGTGAAAAGGGGGATAGAATCCCTCGCTGTTCGGCTACCGACTACAAGTCACTCCGCCTACTTACCTTATATATATATATAATTATCCACAGACACCGTATTTCGGCGTATCATGTCTCCTCAGTAAGGAACGAAACTCGACCAATTTTTCAGTCTGAAGACTAGGACCATCAGCATACCTATAAGTGTGACGGAGAATTTTAACTGATGAATTCATACATATGTATATGTAGTGGCTACCAGAGAGTAAAAAGATAAACAAATAATAAGACCTTACCATGGAGATGAAAAATATGTGGAATAGGAAAGTGATGATGATACAAATTGTAATTGGAACCCTTGCCATTGTTTCTAGAAAATTGGAATTGGGTATTGAAGGAAGGGATTAGGCAATCCAGGCCCTGACACTGTTAAGATCAGCTAGAGCACTTTGAAAAGTCCAGGAGATTTGAAGAGGTTTGCTGTTACTCAGATTTCAGTGAAAAACCACCAGTTAGTGCTGGTATGAAAAACTAGCAAAAATGATATAATAAGGATCCTTCGCTTGCACAGTTATATGATTTCAAGTATTCCTATCTAATATCAATGATTATCTGGTTTCTGGTATTTCAAATATTTATACGGTTTCAAGTAAGGAATAATAAACAAATCCTAAACAAATATACCAAGAAAATATTCTGAATTTATATAGTAATACACTGGTTCGTACCACCGTTATCATCTTTGCAACACCCTCTGGTTAAAAATGAGATCGTCCAAATTGCCCAAGATGAAATGTAAAAATGTAAAAACTGATTATCTTGTGCTACTTATCAACCGATTTCTTATTTCTCATGAGTGTTGTCACCTCAGCTAAATAATGGACTATTCCGTATTTATAGTAATGAAAGAAAGGGGAGAAAAATGATGTGCGATACAGAAAAAAATATAATAGGAAAGAAAGAAAGATAGGGAGAACGAAAGAGAGTAGGAGAATAAAGAGATAGTGGGTGATCCCGCGGAAACGATAGCACTAATCTTTCTCAAGAAAGCTCCTAGAAAACAAACTATGTAGCAGAAAACCTCATCAACGGAATAAACACATGGGCTGTCCCTCTTGTAAAATACTCGGGACTATTCTTAAAATGGACAAGAGAGGAGCTCCGGCAGATGGACTAGAGGACAAGGTATTACACCCGAGAGACGACATAGACAGACTATATGTGCCAGGAAAAGAAGGGGGAAGGGGTTTCGCCAACATTGAAGATAGTGTAGATACGACAATCCGGGCACTTAACGAATACACTAATTAAAGTAAGGAAAGACTAATTACAACAGCCAGGAAAAGCAAATGCAACATATTGACAAGCAGAATTACATCAAAAACTAAATAAAAACTTAAATGGGAAGAAAAACAAGTACATGCGTACTTCAAGCGTT
Organism: Doryteuthis pealeii; assembly: GCA_023376005.1. Lineage (NCBI taxonomy): Eukaryota > Metazoa > Mollusca > Cephalopoda > Myopsida > Loliginidae > Doryteuthis > Doryteuthis pealeii. Next base: position 2,935,212 of record CM042144.1, on the reverse strand, counting down.
AAACTCAAGGGATATCACATCAGAAGACATGGACATGGCTAAGAAGTGGAAACATCAAGAGAGAAACTGAATCTCTTATAATCGCACAAGACAATGCCATAAGAACAAACTATATAAAGGCAAAAATAAAAAAGACGCAGAAGAATAGCAAGTGCGGGATGTGTGGAGAAAAAGATGAAACGGTATTTGCACAATCCTGAACCTGTCCTGGGAAATGAGACGCATAAAATTTTCTGGGACTTCGAGGTACAGAGGGATCACCTAATCCCGGCCATGAGACCAGACCTAGTACTGATTGTTAAGAGAACCTGACATCTGCTGAATCTAGCCGTCCTGCCGACCACCGAGTGAAAATAAAAGAAAGCGAAAAGATAGACAAATACTTGGACCTTTCCAGAGAACTGTGAAAAGTATGGAGCATGAAGGTAAAAGTTGCATCAATTGTAAATGGTGCTTTTGGAACGGCCCACAAAGGTCTGGAAAAAATTTGGGTGAACTGGAAATCAGAGGAAGAATCGAGACCACTGCAGCACTGTTAAGATCGGGTAGAATACTCAGGAGAGTCCTGGAGATTGAGGAGACTTGCTGTCACTCAACTTCCAGTGAACCACCGGTGGGAAAAAACGCAACAACAACAACAACAACAATAATAATAATAATAATAATAATAATAATAATAATAATCAATTATCACCATTCAACTAAATGGCATATGCACAAACCTGAATCTGTCCTGGAGAATGAGACACACACAGTTCTCTGGGACTTTGAGGTACAGACGGATCACCTAATCCCGGCTAGGAGACCAGATCTAGTTTTGATTGACAAGAAGAGGAAGACTTGTCATCTCGTGCGTGGACTTTGCTGTCCCGGCCGATCACAGAGGGAAAATAAAAGAAAACGAAAAGATCGACAAATACTTGGACCTTGCCAGAGAACTGAGAAAACTGTGGAACATGAGGGTAGAGGTAGTGCTGATTGTGATTGGGGCCCTTGGAACAATCCCCAGGGGGTTGGAAAGGAGTATGGATGAACTAAATATTGGAGGAAGATTCGAGACCATCCAAACTACAGCATTAGTGACTTGCTGTCACTCAGCCTCCAGTAAACCACCGGCTTCTGCAGGTGTAAGAAACTCAAGTGGAGTGAAATAATAATAATAATAATAATAATAATAATAATCATCTGCCAGAATACTCAGAAGAGTCCTGGAGACTTGAGGAGACTTGCTGTCACTCAGACTCCAGTGAAAGACCATCAGCTAACACTGATGTGAAAACTCAAAAGGAGTAAATAATAATAATAATAATAATAATAATAATAATAATAATAATAATAAAGAGAAGAGAAGAAGAAAAGAAGAAGAAGAAGAAGAAGAAGAAGAAGAAGAAGAAGAAGAAGAAGAACTTAAAGTGTTTTTGCTTCAAAGACAGCTTGAATTTGTTAGATTCAACTCGTAAATACAAACTTTTTGAATGTGTGTCCTCCCCCCTGCCCCCCCCCAAAAAGCAAGAAATAAAAAAGAAGGAAATTACGATGAACAAAAGAATAAATAAATGAAATAAAATAAAACAGTAGAAATAATAAAAATCATTGGAAAACAAAGAATTAGGAAATTCGTGATGACAGAGCCGATGTTACCCAATCTCCTATAATGCTTTTTCAGAGAATTTAGTTTCGTTTAAAAAGAAGAAGAAGAAACGAAAATACAACAGCTGCCCTGAAGAGATTTAGACATTCTCAGAAACTTGAATTTCATCAAGATCCTTAAGACAATTCTGCTTTGAATAGGAAAAAAAAAAAAACAAAAAACAAACAAACAAATTGTCAACAATGACGACAGCTACAACAAAACAATAAGAACGGTAGAAACATCAACAATAATAACAACAATGACGCTAGAACTGCAAGTAGAAAATAAAATTTAAAAAAAAAACTTTAAGAATTTGATAAAAAATACCAAGAACATAAAACCAAAGAAAAGTGTCGCTTTTTCAAAGAGACAGGAAAAATAAGAGAGTGTCGGAATTGGTGGAAAAGGTAGTTGCTGATTGGCTGGTTGGTTGGATTTTATGGCATGTCAACCCTTGTTTGATTATTTTATGCCGAATACGTTTTTGTTTTATTCATTCAATATTTAAAAAAATCTTTTTAACTAATTTTGTACTGTTTAACCGATAGATGGGATCCTAACAGGTAATATCACACCTGGGAGTATTATTGATGAAGGAGTATTCCATGTTCCCTAGAGCCCAGAATTGGAACTTCATCAGAGTTTAACTTCATATCCAAGACAATAAGGTTCTCGACCACCGCCTACTAGCACATATATGATAAAATGAGTTCGGGCTTGCTATAAGGCAATAGGGTTGGGACAATCATATAGGTTCTAGGGCTTGGCGTGACCAGCCGATTGATCGATGTGGCCTCTTCAACCGCCTGTTTAGCCTAATTAAGGACCAAAGTGGTGTGTTGCAAGTGAAAAACTGCTCAGCCAACAGGTGGAAACGGCGGATTCAGTTGATTTTATGTCATACCAATTAGAATCTATTTTTGATAACAGAGTCGGTAATTTATGAGGAAGTGCGTCTCGGTCTCCTGCTTAAAAATTGCTACCGGTGACTATCAAAATAACAACCCAGCTCGTCGTAATTCTTGTTTATTTATCGTAATTTGTCGTAATGCTTGTTATTTTGATAGTCACCGGGTAGCAATTTTTAAGACAGGAGACGCGGGAGCACTCCTCATAAATTTACCAGACTCTTGTTTATCAAAAATAGATCTAATTGGTATGACTAAATCAACTGAATCCGCCTTTTCCACTGTTGCTGAGCAGTTTTTCACTTGCAACACATCAACTATTGGTCCTTAATTAGGCCAGCAGGCGGTTGAAGAGGCCCACATCGATCAATGCGGCCTGGTCACGTCAGCCGCTAGAACCTATATGATTGTCCCAACCCTATTGCCTTAATAGCAGCCCGAACTCATTTTATCATAGTATGTGCTAGTAGTGGTTGTCGAGAATCTTATTGTCTTGGATATAAGTTAAACTCTGATGAAGTTCCAATTCTGGGCTCTAGGAACGTGGAAATACTCCTTAATCAATAATTACTCCCAGGTGTGATATTACCTGTTAGGATTCCATCTATCGGTTAAAGCAGTACAAAATTGTTAAAAAAGATTTTTTAAATATTGAATGAATAAAACAAAGAAACGTATTCGGCATAAAATATCAAACAGGGTTGACATGCATAAATCCAACCAACCAGCAATCAGCGACTACCTTTTCGCCAATCCGACACTCTCTTATTTTTCCTGTCTCTTGAAAAAGCGACACTTTTGCTTTGGTTTTATGTTCTTGTATTTTTTTTATCAAATTCTTAATGTTTTTTAAATTTTTATTTTCTACTTGCAGTTCTAGCGTCATTGTTTTATTATTGTTTTGACGTTTCTACTGTTTCTGTATTGTTTTTGTTGTAGCTTGTCGTCATTGTTGACAAATTTTGTTTGTTTGTTTTTTTGTTTTTTTTTTGGTTTTTTTCCTATTCAAAGCAGAATTGTCTTAAGGATCTTGATGAAAATTCAAGTTCTGAGAATGTCTAAATCTCTTCAGGGCAGCTGTGTAAATTTTCCCGTTTCTTCTTCTTCTTCTTTTAAACGAAACTAAAATTCTCTGAAAAGCATTATAGAGATTGGGTAACATCGCTTCTGTCATCACGAAATTTCCAAATTCTTTGTTTTCCAATGATTTTTTATTATTTATACTTGTTTATTTTATTCATTATTTATCTTTTGTTCATCGTAATTTCCTTCTTTTTATTTCTTGCTTTTTTGGGGGGGAGGGCAGGGGGGGAGGACACACATTCAAAAAGGTTTGTATGTACGAAGTTGATCTAACAAATTCAAGCTGTCTTTGAAGCAAAAACACTTTAAGTTCTTCTTCTTACTTCTTCTTCTTCTTCTTCTTCTTCTTCTTCTTCTTCTTCTTCTTCTTCTTCTTCTTCTTCTAAATTATTATTAATTATTATTTTATTATTATTATATTATTATATTTACTCCTTTTGAAGTTTTTCAAACATCAAAGTGTTAGCTGATGGTCTTTCACTGGGAGTCTGAGTGACAGCAAGTCTCCTCAATCTCCCAGGACTCTTCTGGTATTCTGGCAGTGATTATTATTATTAATTATATTATTATTATTATTCACTCACTTGAAAGTTTCTTACACGCTGCAGAAGCCGGTTGGTTTACTGAGGCTGAGTGACAGCAAGTCACTAATGCTGTAGTTTGAGATGGTCTCGAATCTTCCTACCGATAATTTAGTTTCCAGACTCCTTTCCAACCCCCTGGGGATTGTCCAAGGGCCCCAATCACAAAACAGCACTACCTCACCCTCATGTCCACAGTTTTTTTCCGTTCTCTGGCAAGGTCCAAGTATTTGTCGATCTTTTCGTTTTCTTTTATTTCCTCTGGGATCGGCCGGGACAGCAAAGTCCACGCACGAGATGGAACAAGTCTTCCTCCTTCTTGTAATCAAAACTAGATTGGTCTCCTAGCGGATTAGGTGATCCGTCTGTACCCAAAAGTCAGGGAACTGTGTGTGTCTTGCATTCTCCGGACAGGATCAGGTTTGTGGGCTATACCTTATTGAATGGTGATAATTGATTATTATTATTATTATTATTATTATTATTATTATTATTGTTGTTGTTGTTGTTGTTGCGTTTTTTTCCCACCGGTGGTTCACTGGAAGTTGAGTGACAGCT
>CM042144.1:2918792-2928792 GCA_023376005.1 Doryteuthis pealeii | reverse complement strand
AGTACTAGTCATAATAATCCCAAATTTCATTGAAGGACTTGTTCCATTATTGAGTATTTTTTTTACTAGTTCTTCTATCATCTTATTTTTATTGTTTGTTTTTTATCTACTTATTCTTGTTGCTAGCTTTTCTATCATATTATTTTTGTTATACTTACTAATAGTTTCGTTTAGTAGCTGATCAGGGAAGGAATATATATATATATATATATATATATATATATATATATATATATATATATATATATAAACTACTAAAATTAGAGGAATCATATGTAAAATGGGAAGGTGACATTTTATTATTAAATAAAATATAAAATAAAGGCCTTTTCGATCGGTAATTTTCAAGTATTTACACCAGTGACAATTAAAAGTCAGAATGTAAAAAATTAATAAGAACGAATGAGGGTAAACCAGAGAGTGGGTGGGGGGACAAAAAATACTTTTGTGTGCTTCTCCGTCTTGCACAGAGCCAGGTCTAAACAACATCCAGCAGTCCTTGTATTTCTTTTCTCAGACCTACTCTGTGCAGACAAACACCGAGACACTCCATCTATTTACTGGGAGGTATTCATAACCCTGGTTTAATCTATGGTACACACACATACCCCTCTTTCCCCATTTTTGTCCTCCCCACTCTCTGGTTTACCCCAATTTGTTCTTATTAATTTCTTTACATTCTGACTTTTAATTGTCACCGGTGTAAATACTTGAAAAAGTACCGGTCAAAAAGGCCTTCGTATCCCCTTTATTTTATATTTTATTTCATAATAAAATATCACCTCCCATTTTACATATGACTCCTCTACTTTTAGTAGTTTATAAGTTTTCATGTACCAATATATTAATATAATATATATATATATATATATATATATATATATATGGTGGACTCTCCTATGGTGAACGATAGATGAGGTCAGCAGTGAGTTATTTTGATTCCTCCCATGTTGTGCATGCTGTCAAGAAGGGGTTAGTAAATATATATATATATATATATAATATATATTATATATATATATATATATATTATATACTAACCCCTCTGCACGAGTAGGTTGAGTCAATTTCTTAAGCGGAGTTTAACAGGTTCTAATTCAGAGTTTCCCTTCTCCTCGACTGGTCACCTAACCAAGATTAAAGAGCCCAATCTGTCCAACTATTTACCCATAGCTGGAGGGATATTTGGATTCACAATTTTCCCAAGTGTATTAGCGCTGTGTAGAATGCAAACAGCCTCATCCAGTATTTTGAACTCGTCTCGAAGTGCTCATTTCTGAGGACGATAACCATTACACTGTACGCCTATATATATATATAATATATATATATATATATATATATATATATATATATATTATATATATAATGCGCGTGTGTGTGCTGATCTGACCGATGGAAGATAGGTTAATAAGAAAATGTATGGCGTAACATAAACCCAGTAAATAACGTACACTCAAAATGGGATTTTAGTTTTATGTAACAGAGTCACCACATAAACAGACACCACACACACACACCACACACACACACACACACACACATATATATTTATATATATATATATATATATATATATATATATACCTCGGTCCATTTTGCATCTATGCCGAAATAAAAGCAGATCAGAGAGGGGTTGATAAAGCACCGGTCGAAAGGGTCCTTAAGTTTCCTCCTCTTTATGTTTTAATCTTTACTTTTTTTCCTCTCTCTGGTAGTGAATCATGTTTCTAATTGTATGATTCGTCTACGTAAATTCCTTTGATATATCAGTTGTACCAAAGATTTGTATTGTATGTTTGCATAGGGATGTGTAGCTGGTAGTTCATGATAAATGTAGCATAACAATAGCATTTTACACTTGAAGCTAATAAAAGAATAACCGAGTAGCAATAAAATTCTTTTTTTTTCTTATTCATTTGTGAATTTCAGAATGGAAGAGAAAAAAGTTGTTTTATTACGATTCAAGTGGGAAAATATTTCCACAAATTCTGACTCACACATTCGACACACACACACACACGCACACGCGCGCGCATACACACACACACAGACACGTGCAAACACACACACACACTCACAAAACAATAAAATGCTCCAATATTGAAGGTCTAGGCAGTGTGGAGTCAACCTTCTGTTGACGTTTCTCTCGTGTCTACTCTAACCCAACTTGGTAGTATCTGTCAGATCATCGTCTATTAACACCCTGTCGGTGAGGCCGTGTATAAGTCCATTGCATTCCCCTCGAGGCTTAAAAGCCATCCCAGAAAGGACACCCTGGCAATAAAATTATATATTATATATATTATATATATATATATATATATATATATATATATATACTTTGTTGTGGTACCAAGTTTCTTGTACAAGGTGATTCTAGGCTGATCCTATTCCCTACCAGTAGTTTGTAGTAGAGTTCAGGTTCCGTATGAGAGCTCAATATCTAATTATTAAAAACAGATATACGTTGTCTCAAGAAGCTCTGTGGGCCCCAAATACCCACGAGTGGAAATGGTTCGTAATCACGATATCCATGGTATCTAAGATCTTTTTATTCACACACACACACACAAACATATATTATATATATATATATATATATATATATATATATATAATATATATAATGGAATCACATGGTATGAGCGTGTCGACTTATACCTCCGAAAGCGTATATCATTCAGATTTGAAATCTTGCATATACTTTGATATCGTTATAGTTAAAAGACACAACAAATTTCATAAATGATTTTTGCTGATTAAGTGATATAATTAACTAATTAAATATAAATCAAAAGATCTCTAGAACTTTTTTTAAAGGAAGTACAGAAAGATTGGCTGCAGTTCAATTCTATTGACCCTATAATTGAACGCGTTCAGCTGAATATAGTTCCCCATACGCTGCCTTCAATTTAAGATCTTTTGTCAATAAATGCCCGGCCTGGGCTAAGTTTAAAATTTGGTATCTGCACCTGGATAGAGAAGCCACAAAAGCTTCTCACTTGATTCCAGGGGAATATCTCCACAGGCAGCACCTGCCCCCTTGCGTAAAATGGAAAGGGCTGGGTTTATTTGCCCAGTGTCTTAGGCCGCCCCGAAAAGGGAAGGCCAATTTAATTTTATTCAATTTTTAGAGCCGACTTGCGGCTCCAGCACATTAAACGACCTTGTCACATTTGGTAGTCAAATACTCCATCGAAGATCTTTTGCAACTAAATAGATTGGTTTGGTTTGTTTTGTTTTACGGCATATCAACCTCAGTGGGTCATTTAATGCCGATAAAGTTTTGAAAAAAATCAATTCTTAATGGATAATACACTTTTTTTATAAATACATTTTTCTATTTAACCCATAGATGGGACCCTAACAGGTACCACCACTCCGGGTTAGAGTGGACCAGGGAGAAATGGTGATGAAGGGGTGCTCCACATTCCCCAAACCTCCAAAACTGGAACCTCACCATCAGATAGAATTTAACGTCATTCCCAGGACATGTAGACCCGCAGCCACTAGCCTTCTAGCACCCATATGATAAAAAGGGGTTGCGGCTTGCCATAAGGGCAATAGGGTTGGGAAAATCATTTAGGTGCTAGGGCTTGACGTGACCAGCCGATTGATCGGAGGAGGCCTCTCCGACCGACCGTCTAGCCCAAGAAAGGGCCAAAGTGGAGTATTGCAAGTCATGAACTGCTCATCCACCTGGGCTCTATCCTTAAGCATCACGGATCGCCACCCACGGCCAACAGGTGTCCCCATTGGGGGAGTCTTACCCCTCTGTAGAGGTGCAGTCGGTGCATTCTAACGCCCCAGCCGACAGGGCGGTAAATAGATTGATCATTGTTGAATGCCCCATACTTTTAACACATCCTACCCATGGCGAATAATTTGGGTAAATACCAAGTTTGCCTTCCGTAGTCGTAAGCCAATTTTGTCAAGTACAATATTATCACACCGACTAGATATAAATATAACACCTCTTCCATGGGCAAAATATAATCCTTTTTTCAAAAATTACTGTTTTTTTTTTAAATTTAGTATTAATAGTAGTTTTTTGTGAGATAATCGTAATTTAGCGAAACTCTGAATGACTTGATAGACTATATCCGCCCATTCGTCTATAATGAAATTCCATATACAAAGCCGATATCTATGAAATCTTGATGCTTTAGTTCAAACTTTAAGCATCAGGGGACGCCACCCATACTCAAGTGGTGTCCCCACAGGGAGATGTCGTACTGCAGAGGTGCAGCCGGTGTATTTTAAAGCCCCAGTTGGTAGGACGGTCCTTCCTTTGGAATTACTTGAGAGCTTAATTAATTTTAACGGCATGTCAATCCATCTCAGGTTGATTTAGGTTTTGTTCGGTTTCTTTGTGTAATGACATATAAACTTTTGTGGGTTACTTAATTCCAAATCCATACTTGTGAAAGAACAGTAGTGGTACTATTTAACTCATAGCTGAACAAAGAGGATGTTCAGACACTTCCTAAGTGTATTAATTCGAAATTGAATGCAACAGAGTTTAGAAAATGTACCAGGTTTTACTTTTAAAAAATCCAAAGACCATGCAAATATTTGTTAAATCTTAACAACAAACGTTGCATTACGCATGCGCTGGGGGAAAACTCGATTGCACATACCAATTTTTGACCTTCTAATTCGTCCAGACAGTAGGTACTTCGCCACTGGTAGGATGTGTCATAAGGTCGCATGTATGGAGCCTCCAGCAAAGATCGAAATTGCTATTCCGTAGTAATGCAGTAGTAATGGATATGCGACACTAGTTTGCTAACCATTACACCACGACGAGGCGCCCCAATTAGACCAAGTAAGAATTATTGAATAATGGTTAACAACCTTACTTGAAGTGTCGGTTTAGCTCAGTCGGTAGGGGACCAAAAACGTTCCAGGTTCGATACTAGTCCCCGTCAACTCAGCGCATGAATAACACAGATTGGGTAATCTGATATGTGCAGTAAAGTGGAGAGCAGACGGTAGGTATGACCTCCCATCTCAGAAAAACACAATCTCCCTGGTCTAGCGCTAGCTGAAAAATGAGTTTGAATTTTATGTTAGGGTTTGCATGTATAGACAATATGTAAATGTATTTATTTATCCAAAATTAGCTCTTTTATGGTCTTAGAGAAACAATTCACGGTAGGTCCAGTCTTTTTGTATGTACTGTATATATATATATATATATATATATATATATATATATATATATATAGCGACGATTGAAATCATTAGAACGGTATAACCTTCATTATTCCTTGAAAATAATTACCAACATAATTGAGTAGTAAACATTTCCTGCGACTCAGAGGCAGCTGAAAATTTTTAGATTAAAAGGAAATTCTAAATATTTAATTCGAAATGATTATAAACAAAATGAAAATAAAATCCCATATCAAAAATTCATGGTTCAAGAAAATTGACATTATTCTTAAGCAATAACTTTTTCGAATCTTTTTCGATAAACAAATATCAACTGGGAAATTCAGCAATTCTTCATGTGCATAATCCTCAAATTGTTGCAGATTTTATTGTGTATTTCCCTCAATTCACAGACAATAAATAAATGCAACTCATCTGATATAACCAAAACATTGATTTTAATGAACATCTTTGTGATAAGAAGAAAGTGAGCTAGTAATAATAAGAATAATAACAAGTATATCAACCCTTAGCAACAATAATAGGATGGGGTAAAACTAGTTATAAGATAATGGTAATAATGAATAGTGTATCAACAAAGACAGTTTTGATAGAAAAACAAGATGGAATAAAATGATAGTAATAATCAAGAGAGTATCAACCACGTGAGTTATGAAAAGAAGTAACAATAATAAATAGGGGTAAAGCTAATGATGATACTGGGACTTTGAGGTACAGACGGATCATCTAATCCCGGTCAGGAGACCAGATCTAGTTTTGATAGACAAGAAGAGGAAGACTTGTCATTTCGTGGACTGATCACTGAGTAAAAACGAAAGAGAGCGAAAAGATCGACAAATACTTGGACCTTGCCAGAGAACTGAGAAAACTAAGGAACATGAGGGTGAAGGTTGTACCAATTGTAATTGGGGCCCTTGGAACAATCCCCACGGGGTTGGAAAAGAGTCTGGACGAATTGAAAATCAGATGAAGAATCGAAACAATCCAGATTACAACATTATTGAGATCGGCTGGAATACTCAGAAGAGTCCTGGAGACCTGAGGAACCACCGTCTTCTGCAGGTGTAAAAAGCTCGAATGGAGTGAAATAATAATAATAATAATAATAATAATAATAATAATAATAATAATAATAATAATAGTAATAATAATTGTCTTTAAAGGATAAGAGAACTCTAATAGGTAAACCCAAAGACATGAAAATTGATGACGATCCACACGCCATTACACCTGATAGGTAATATAGAAAGATAATATATATTTTTTCCAACCCCTCCGCACGATCAGGATGTGACACAAAGTCAATTTCTTAAGCGGAGTTCAACAGGTTTGAATTCAGAGTTTTCCTTCTCCTAGACCAGTTGCCTAACCAAGATTAAAGAGCTCGGTCTGCCCTACTATTTATCCATAGCTTGAGGGAGATTAGGATTCATACCTTTCCCAAGGGTATTAGCGCTAAGGGAAATGCAATTACCACATATATGATTTGAACTCGGGGCGACGAGTCCATTTCCTATGACTTTAACCATTTCACCACACACTTCCATAGAAAGATAATATATGAAAGTCAAACAACCTTGTCCAGGATTTGAACTCGTGTTTGAGGGCAAATATCTTTTGTCAGCAGACAAGAAGAAAACTATTTTACTGGCACTTCTTGGCATGGACTGCTCTGCCACCATGATTCCATCCTTAAGCACCATTATTGCCACCCACTCCCAAAAGGTGGCCCCACTGGCGGGGAGGGTTACCTCTGTGTAGGGGTACAGTCCGTGTATTCTTCAGCCAAAATCGAAAGGGCATATTTCTATGTACACAATCTGTTGCTGTACTGCTATTCTTTTCAGGTAAACCAGATAAGTGAAAAGAGTAGAATGGTAAGGTTTTGATGTCACCCGGAATTGACAAGAATGCAGACAGAAGGTGTTTAGTTTTTAATGGTCATCCTTTGGCCTTAAAGCAGAGGCGCTTATCCAGTGGAATTGGATCCTTGATATAGAGTCCCTTGAAAATGAATATTTTGGTTAGTCTGGTAATCGTATAAGTCCGTCCTCAAAGTGTGCAGTTAGAATTATGTCCAATGTGGAGGGTTTAAGTTTTATATCGGCCACGCAGTATTGCTAGTGATTGGCCGCAAGAATAACTCACGTGACCTTGGCTAGTCTATAAATCTAGGTGAGGAATTAGAGCACACCTTATATGTCAGAATATTTTCAACAGAAGGTCGCCTAGGAGACGACCGAGGGTCATATGGGTTTGTGACCAAAACGGAACAGAGATCATAGGTGCATGGTTACGATTCGTATCACTGTGACCTACATGTTCTGTCAAGCCCTAGCACCTATATGATTGCCCCAACCCTATTGCCCTTATGGCAATCCCCAACCCCTCTTTATCATGTGGGTGCTAGAAGGCTGTGGCCGCGGGTCTACATGTCCTGGGAATAACGTTAAACTCTATCTGATGGTGAGGTTCCAGTTTTGGAGGCTTGGGGAATGTGGAGCGTCCCTTTATCACCATTGCTCCCTGGTACACTCTGGCCCGGAGTGGTAGTACCTGTTAGGGTCCCATCTATGGGTTGAATAGAAAAATGTATTAAATAACCCACTGAGGAATATATGCCGTAAAACAAAACAAACTAAACTAAACCCTACATGTTCCTCTGTCTTACAACTCTTTGACAAGATCCAGGTATTTCTGCGGCTTTCGCCTTCTTTTATTTTCATTCTATGGTCCACTTGGAGAGACCTGTCTGATTCCTCCAAAACCCAAGCTTGGTCTCTCCAGATTCGAAGTCCACATCCTGCTCTTAAAGCACATTATATTATCAATGCTAATATATATATATATATATATATATATATATATATATATATATATATGGGAAATGGACTCATCGATTCGAGTTCAATTCCTAGACGAAGCTGTTGGCATTTCACATAGCGCTAATACCCTTGGGAAAGGTATGAATCCATATATTCTCCCTCAAGCTATGGGTTAAATAGTAGGGCAGACTGGGCCCTTCAGCCTTGGGTAAGTAACCAGTCTAGGAGAGGGATAACTCTGAATTCAAAATTCACTCCAGCAATGGCTTAAATAGTAGGGCAGACTGGGCCCTTCAACCTTGGGTAGGTAACCAATCTATGAGAGGGATAACTCTGAATTCAAAATTTCTGAGGTCGGTCGTTGATTGGGTTTGTGGCAACCATTGATACACCAATTCTTTCCTATCGACTGTGCCAAAAAGTGTGGATGGTCCAACACAAGCCTTCACCACTATGAACAAATAACTGTGTGTGTGTTCATTGTGTGTATGAACCCTCATGCGTCGAAAATCGACGAGAGAGTCCATAATATATATATATATGTGTGTGTGTGTGTGTAAATATATAAATACGAATATATATATATATATATAATATATATATATATATATATATATATATATATATAATATATATATAAATATATAAATTTCCACTGTTTCCATTAGAGGATAAGTAGTTATTAACAATAACTAGAAATACGTGGCATCATAGCATGAAATATCTTGTCAGCTACTCCTAAAAATTTTAGTTTTCCATGAGACATTCAGTCAGCTGGAGTTAAGTGAATACTGTCAGTGAAAGTATCACACAAGGTTATAAGATGAGATATTATTATAAATTGACTAGCAGGACCTGTGGATATACCATATAATGATAATTTGATTATTACAACATTTGATATGTTTACTTAAGAGCTACAGCGAAATAATTCAATTTGTAAAAAGTATAATAATCTTGATTTAACTCTCTCATACTCTTCTTTTTTCTTTCTTTCCTTCTCTTCATTTTTTCATTATCTTCGATTGAAACAGATCAGTGTTATCGTTTCTGCGTGCTCACCTTAACTTAAATATAAAAGCTCTATCAATGATATTGCGCACTGTTTACTTATAAATACAGCACCCATATAATCTATAATATATATAATCATCTTGATGAGTCGTTTAGGTGAAACCTAGGTTAGTAACTTCCTTTAGATCCTTATAATATTGCTCAACTTAATGTGTTGAGCACTTTATACATATATATCTAAGATAACTCCTTCACTGTTTTTTATCTATTTATTTATTTATTTGTTTATTATCATTATTTACTCCTTTTGAGTTTTCACATCAGCATTAGCTGATGGTCTTTCACTGGAGTCTGAGTGACAGTAAGTCTCCTCAGGTCTACAGGACTCTTCTGAGTATTCTGGCAGATTGCAGCAGTGCAGTGTTCTGAATGGTTTCAACCCTTCCTCTGATTCCCAAACTTTCCAAACCCTTTTCCAATCCTTTTGGGACCGTTCCAAGTGCACCAACGACAATTGGTATCACTTTGACTTTCATATTCCAAAACCTTTTCAGTTCCCTGGCAAGGTCCAGTTATTATTATTATTATTATTATTATTATTATTATTATTATTATTATTATTATTATTTTGCTATTTCATTACGATACCGATTATTATTTTCAGAGGGAACGGATGTTTGGTCTTTTCTTTCTTTTTTTCCCCCTGTACATTATTCATTTACAAACTGCCATATCGGTTGTTTTTTTTTTCAAACCACCAGAGTTATAGAAATAAATACAAAAGTTATATGTATATATTTAATGGAGAATAAATGTGAAAAGTATTAGCATCTGAAGGTGCTCAATGCTAAAAATAGCTGAGCAGATTTAAAATCAGAGCTTATATATTATGTAGTTAATATTCCGTGACTGCATTTCATGCAGAGTTGTTGATACGGATTATTAACACCATAATATTTCATCTATGATTTTGTTTATAT
>CM042144.1:2911292-2916292 GCA_023376005.1 Doryteuthis pealeii | reverse complement strand
CGGAGTAAATGAGCTCTGAAGATGATTTTTGTAAAATCGAAATATTGATCAGTATCAGCTATGATTATGCTATGAATTGCTTTCTCTTTAACAGCATTGTGTAATGTTTTCATTCCACCTTTTCATATATATATATATATATATATATATATATATATATATATATATATAATATATATATTCGTGTGTGTGTGTGTGTGTGTGCGTGTGTGTGTTGTGTGTGAGTGACCAAAAACCCACCAGCATGACTATCAGTTTTCAGATTTTTATGTAGATTGTAATTAAATTTGTTAATTTGCAATCGCCAGAGGAAGTGGTAATAGTTGAAATCGACGTTTACAAAAATGTAAATATTCCCACATTTCTGTCCTCCACCAAGAGCTAATTGGCTACGCAAATACTTGTTCTCGTACCTACAATTCCCCTTAAAATCAACCCGTATTTCAAAAAGTAAATCTCGTTTGGGGAAAGTAATGGTTTAATTTCACCTCCAATCTATTCTTCTTAGACCTGGTTCAGCATGCATTCGTTTGTTTCATATTGTTCAATTCAATAATGCAAGTTTTATCAAATTCGTCTTCGCAATCAATCAATACATTCATATATAAAGGACAGTTGGTGTGTGTGTATGTATGTATGTTTCGGATCAGCAAGGCAAGTGATGCATTTGGAAAATTAAACAGAAGGTTGTGGATTTGCCGTGGTATTTCAGTTGCAACAAAAGTCAAGGTATAGGTTGCATGTATTTTATCTACTCTCCTTTATGCTTGCGAAACCTGGACCACATACAAGAAACATCTTAAACGTCTCGAGCGCTTTCACCAGCAATGCCTGCGACAAATACTAGGAGTGCGCTGGCAAATGCACGTCAGTGACATCGAGGTTCTGAAGCGAGCCAAATGTCAAAGCATAGAATCTCTCATAATCAAACATAGATTGAGATGGAGTGGGCATTTGGTAAGGATGAACGATGGGCGACTTCCTAAACAACTGCTCTATGGGGAACGTATAAACGGCAAGCGTTTGGTTCAAGGGCCCAAGATGAGATACAAGGATTGCCTGAGGTCGACCTTGAAAAAATGTGACATCGATGTGAAGACCTGGGAGAGTAAGTCTTTGGACCATGGGCAGTGGAGAAAAGCTGTGCAGGAGGGCACGGAAAAGTTTGAGACCGGTCGTATACAGCATGAACAGTTGAAAAGAGATATTCGCAAGAATAAAAAAGTAGACAATCAAGGGCTTCAAATCGGTCTACTATGTGACCAGTGTGGAAGGCTATGTATGAGTAAAGCTGGCCTGATCAGTCACCAATCTGTGCATCGGCGGGATGGACTAATAAAATACCCTGTGCTCCCTGGAAATACCTGTAATTGTGGGAAGGTGTGCAAGATTTTGGCAGGACTAAAGAGCCACTTTCGTGCGGCTCATTGTTTAACTTTTTTGAAAATCCAGAGTACATCTTTGCAATTTATTTACTTAAATAATACATTAAGTATTATCTGTGTTATTTGGAACCTTCTTGTCGTAATCGGGAACCTACTTGTCGTAAGAAGGTTCCCGAGTCTGACAAGAAATACCTGAAGAAGGCCGGTGGCTGAAACGTTGTACAGATAACAATGAAGATGAGGACAATAGTCCGAATAACACAGATAATATTAATCCTCAAGCCTCATCTCAAACATTCAGAGGAATAATACATAAAGGTTAGCATTATTTACTTTAATAGTTGTAAAAGTCGTCGGGGTGGCCTAATGTCAGTATCAGCCAGACAGCGAGGGACTCTATCCCATTTTCACTGGCGCTAGAACAAGGAGATTGTTTTGGCGTCTGAGGTGAAGTACCATACGTACCATCAGCTCCTCACTTTATCGCATAGATCCCTGTACTACTCATACGCTAAGTTGGTGATGAGCCGGTATCGATTTATTATCGATTATATTGTTTGAACTGTTGACCTTTTTTTTTTCTTTTTTTTTTGTTGTTATATCAAGCAATGACAATACTTGAATACGAGTATATGTATATATATGTACACACACACACACACACACAATATATTATATATATATATATATATATATATATATATATATATATATATAGTATGTGTGTGCATCTACATATATGTGTGTGTGTGTGTGTAGAAATAGCAAAATACTGAAATCTAAAAAATGATAGATTTCTAATAGATCGTAAAGTTGACGTTAAAACGTTTCAGTTTCTTTCAAAACTTCATTAGGTCAAAAGAAAGAACTATCTGTAATATCAGAAAATAAAAATGTTTAAGAATTGTAAGTTAGTCGAACAGAAGGAGGTGGGTTAAACCTACTGACAACTGTTAGCTTTAAAGAAAAAATATCGAAATATTGACTAAATTTAGAAATTAAAATCTAAAAGAAGTAGCCAAAACAATAACAATACAGACTAGACTATTGGTAGTATATATAAGAGGTAGCAGCCTTGCCTATTATTCTGAAGAGGTTGCATCTTAAGTACCGAAACCATGGTAGAAAGAAAATTTCTACAACTATATATATATTGAACACGAGTTTGCTGCCATCATGTCGGGAGGAAACTACTAAAATAAAACAATTAATGACAGCGTGAAACTATATACACATTCACTATCACGAGGCGTTGATTTTTGGTGCAAAAATGATAATTTTATTAATATCCCTGAAGATATTCTTAAAAATTAAGATTTGAATTGTAAGGGAAGGGAAAATCATTGTGAAGTTCGTGATTAAAACACAAGAAAATCGACTATGGAAGACCAAAAGAATCAATGGATCTGCGAGATTAATTCTTTTTTATCCCCCCGTTACCCAGGCAATGCCGGGTAGCCGTTCTAGTGCCATATATATTAAGTTGGCGTTGTGTTGTTACCGTAGCATTTCTTTGTTGAAGATGATTTATGATCGTAAAATCTCTGTTTCCAGGGTTGTTTGGTGGACCCTAAATCTACCATATTTGGCTCATTGTCAGTTTTCACAGGTGCATGAAAAACTCAGCATTCACTGACAAATATCTACTGCCAACAGCACATTCATATTTATGAATAGGAGGTTTTTATTTTTGTTTGTTTTTGCATTCTGTTATTAAGCTTTTTTATTGTCTGTAGAACGTTGTCGGTTCAGCTGTAACTCAATTTTATCCTATTCCTATTAAATATTTGATATAATATGACATTTAGGGAAGTTTGACGATGAAATCAATACACATTCTTCCCGCCGTGGTTTCAACGCTATTATTGAAGGGTGGGTTTAACCCAATAACGGCGTAAAAACAGACGTAGGAAGAATGGCGTTTTGCTTTTTGACGGTTTCGTTTTTTATGACATTATAGCTATCACAGTCGATATTATCAATGTATTTCCTGGGTATGAGGTTAAACCACTTCTAGTAGTGATTGGTTTTTGGTTTGGTTTGTTTTACGGCATATCAACCTCAGTGGGTCATTTAATGCCGATAAAGTTTTGAAATAAATCAATTCTTAATGGATAATACATTTTTTTATAAATACGTTTTTCTATTTAACCTATAGATGGGACCCTAACAGGTACTACCACTCCGGGTCAGAGTGGACCAGGGAGCCATGGTGATGAAGGGGTGCTCCACATTCCCCAAACCTCCAAAACTGGAACCTCACCATCAGATAGTTTTTAACGTCATTCCCAGGACATGTAGACCCATCTATGGGTTAAACAGATAAAAAATGATTTTAGTTAAAATTAAGTGAACATTTTTAAATACCCAACAAGAATGGATAAAACAAAACGTATAACCCCACAAGGGCTGACATCCAAGCCGTAAAATCCAATCAACCTACTATCATTGTTGTGTTTGTTTTGCTTTCTTTGTTTAACGAGACATCAACTTTCGTGTGTTATTTAATGTCAAGGTCAACCGTGTTGAAGAAAAAAGTGGTATCATTTACCACATAGCTGGGGATAAGGAGTTCATACTTTTCCCAACGGTATTAGTCTGAAACCGAACATAATGGTGTGACTGGAGATAATGAGAGAAAGAGAGAAAGAGAGAGAAAGAGAGAGACTAAAGGCCAGTAAAAATAACAGAAAAAATGTTAGTAGAGAAAGAAACGTTCGCGCGAATGTTTGTAATTTTTTTTTGTGGAAAATCCAGCGCGTTAACCACTCTATTAGGGGAACTCCCCACTTTCACCCCTGTTTATCAACGATAAATACGGACATGCTATTTCTTTTAGCGGTCGATGAAATTGATTCTGCCAAAGACAACGTAACACTTGGTCTAAATAAGCTCTACTACCAACGCCCAAGTTTCACCTCTGTATTCTATAAGAAACACGTCGAATTTACGTTTCGCAACCTTGAGAAGAATTCTGTCAAACTAAGTCCGTCGTGTTCGCTACTCGCCACTGTCTAACCGTCTCCTTTTATACTAGGTCGGGCCGAGACACGTCACAACTCTCGTTTTGCCAGCCACGAGACTTGCAAACTACAAATCACGGCCTCAAGGACACTCACTCTTTCATCTCCTTCACAACTCGTCTCGTGCCCGCCTCGAACTCGTTACATTACACCTTCTCTGCTTCCGCCCACACACACAACATGCCACTCGCTGTCTCTTCGACCGACGAACCGTTGTTGTCTCATCACAGGTTTGTGGGTTTTGCCGTCCGATCTCGCTACAAAATAGCAGTTATCCATTCAAGTTATCATTCTATCTGTTAGAATACACCGATGGCCCCTCTGCAGAGGGGTAAGACACTCCTCAATGGGGCCATCTTTTGGCCATGGGTGGTGATGCTTAAGGATCGACCCCTGGTGGCTGAGCAGTCTATGATATGCAACACTCCACTCTGGCCTTTTTTAGGGTAGAGGGGCGCTTGGAGATGCCTCTGACGATTAATCGACTGTTCTCGTCAAGTCCTAGTACCTCTATGATTGTCCCAACGCTATTGACCTTATGGCAAGCCCGAACCCTTTTTATAATACATCTGCTAGAAGGCCATGGCGGAGG
>CM042144.1:2898792-2901292 GCA_023376005.1 Doryteuthis pealeii | reverse complement strand
TTTTTGTTTTTATTACAATACAACTGTATGTTTACTTAGTTACGAAATAAGTACTTATATAATTTAACTACCTATTTTTGTAAAAGGCTTTGTTTTTCTAAAACTCTTTTGTATATATACGAAAAAATTAAAAACAAACTTGAGTTAAATTATTATTGTTATTTACTTTGTTTATTATTTATTTCGATTTTTATTGTTATTTACTTCGCTTATTATTTATTTCGCTTATTATTGTCATTTACTTCGCTCTTTCTTACCAAATAGATATTTGTAAGATAGATTATTTCATTTCATTTCTAACTAAATTAATATTTTAAAGACAGGAATAAAAAGATTGCGATATGAATGAAATTTGATTTTTCGTTAAAACATACTTTTGCTGTCCGAAGCAAAATAATTTTTTTCTAACTCGATATAAAAAAAATAATTCAATGGATAAAGACTCATACAAGTTATATATTGAGCAATATTATTTTATCTTCTTTTCAACCATATGGATATTTTTAAGATTGGACTACAAATAAGCGATAAATTCCGAGCTGAACGGCTTAAGACTGCGAAATTTATTCACTAAAATTAAAATTCACGGCTTGCTTATCAGCAGTGAATTCAGCTTATCACTTTAACAAAAGGTCAGGCAGGGGACAATATCTTATCATCAGCAGGAGTTGGTATACGGACAGTTTCGCAAATTGGGTTATTTTGGCTGAATTAATTAATTATATCCCTTAATCAGTAAAAAACAATAAGAAAATTTGGCGTTTTTCTTAGTTAGAAGGATATTAATATGTATGCAAGATTTCGAAACAGAGTGACCTCCCGTTTTGATCTTATACGTCGATACGTACATACCAAAAACTTGGTATATATATATATATATATATATATATATATATATATATATATATGTGTGTGTGTGTGTGTGTGTGTGTGTGTGTGTATATAGGTGTATGTGTTATATATATATATATATATATATATATATATGGTGTGTTGTATATATATATACATGTATATAGGTGTATATGTGTGTGTGTGTGTGTGTGTGTAAAAATGATTTCCTGCGTGTCCTTCGCATATTTCTCGCTGACTTTTCAGAATAAACAAATATATTAAACCCAGTTCCATTTTCGAGTGCTAATCCTAATTTGTTATTGACTGAAATGGTTCGAAAAGAGAATGGCATCATTTCCGCGCAATTCGTTTCCATGAGTTTCCTTTCTAAGTGATAAACACGATGAATCCGCTTGTTCCTTTCTAATTTAGTCACACACGCAAGAATGTGTGCCCTTCGTCGGGTGCCAGTATTTAAATTGTAATGAAATAAAATATATTAAATTAGAAAAACTAACAAAATTACATTAGAATGTATATTAAAAGATTAGACTTACATTAATTATATTTTAATTGGTTTCTATGCAAAAAATCATTCATAGGATTGATTTTAATACGTTGGAAGATAAAACTATGATAGTTAAGATCAATAGCACCAAGTAATCATTTATTAAACCCGGTTTTGTTAAAGCCTGTATGCAAATTAACACACCATATATTATGTAAACCATTAATTCTTAGTGATATATAAGATTCATTGTGGAATTTTAAACGCACAAATAACATGCGTTGTTTTGAGACAAATTAACTTCAATTTTCATAGATACATCATTAATAAATAAGATTTATTCTATTCTATGTATTATTGATTTTGACTATAAATTAAATACTTATTGATAAACTTACACCATTTCTAAGGATACTGTGGCGTTAGCAGCGACGTAGTTTCGGTTACAGTCAGACAGACACTGAATCACCACTATATATAGATGTATATGAGGTAGGTAAAGATAGGGAACAAGAAATGATTACTCAAAACAAATCTAAGAGTTGAAATATTTCGTCCGATTTATACGGACACCCTCATTCGAAAGATTTTTATTGAAAGCAAAATTAACTACCCCTATGCCCATCTACTCCCAACCTACTCTCTACTTCCTGTAAACTACTTCCTGTAAACTACTTCCTGTAAACTACTTCCTGTAAACTATCCACACACTTCATTCATGTCAGCCCCTATCCTCCGTCCCTTCACTTCCGCTACTAACTCCCCCCCTCACCAAATCAATGTATACGCACGTAATTTTGCTTTCAATAAAAAATCTTTCGACTGAGGATGTCCGTATAAATCGGACGAAATATTTCAACTCTTAGATTTGTTCTGAGTTATCATTTCTTGTTCACTTTCCTTTTACCTACCTTTCTGTCGGATTCTACTCCATCCATCCTATCTTCATAGATGTATATGTATAAACTGTAGTCCGATCAGCCTGTAGTTAACTTCGTTGCAACAGTAATTAAATAGTGATAGATTTTAATAAAAGTGTTAATGTTTGGACATCATGTACTGCAATGCATATAATTATAATTAGTGTTCAAATAGCCTGTTGAACTCTTATCGTTTGTTCTTATCAAGACAGAGTTTTTGCCAGTTATCCAGAATGCT
>CM042144.1:2853792-2893792 GCA_023376005.1 Doryteuthis pealeii | reverse complement strand
TCTGCATTGTTTGGAATTGGTTTAGGATTAAATTATTTTAATCTCCCCAAGATATTTATTTTGAGGCTATTAAAAATCGTGGCAAATCAAAAAGTGCTTTATACTTGAACAGAGGTCTGCTTTATTTATTCTTACGGGGTGGGTATCAATCCTCTGTATAGGTGCACTTAGTGTATTCTAAGCCCCGACGACGGGGCGTATGAACGGAATTTACAAATAAGAAATCGTATTAATTAATTAAATAATTAATTAATTCCAGGGGGTTGGTTTTGTTTTACGAATATTCTCACAGCTAAATAGACAACAAAAAAAATAACCCGTTCATGAATTGACTTTGGCGTGCGACGAAGGTCAATTCGTATTGCGTTTACTGAAGGTAGCATTGATAGACGCACCTGCGTAAACAATGCTTTTTCGTAAAAGAAAATGACACATTGTCACAAAATGATGCTTAATAGGCAGAGTTTTGCAGCTGGTTTTGGTGAATAGGTCATAAGAAACACCCAATATATCGCTTCCACGCACAGAAAAGAAATATATTCGTGTTCACTAATACTTACATTTTATATCTAAACACCTGAGGTGTGTTAGTGTCTATTCATATAGTTACATATATTTCTGAAAAAAAAAAAAAAAAAACATTGATTTTCTTCGGCATAAAAGTAAAGAATAGAATTAAAATCGAAAAATAAATAAAATCGAGGTAGTTAATACACTGCCGGTCTGTAGGAGAATAAGATGAATAATTTGTTTTGTTTTGTTTTACGGCATATCAACCTCAGTGGGTCATTTAATGCCGATAAAGTTTTGAAATAAATCAATTCTTAATAGATAATACAATTTTTTTATAAATACATTTTTCTATTTAACCCATAGATGGGACCCTAACAGGTACTACCACTCCGGTCAGAGTGGACCAGGGAGCAATGGTGATGAACGGGTGCTCCACATCCCCAAACCTCCAAAACTGGAACCTCACCATCAGATAGAGTTTAACGTCATTCCCAGGACATGTAGACCGCAGCCACGTTGGGGCTTGCCATAAGGGCAATAGGGTTGGGAAAATCATATAGGTGCTAGGGTTTGACGTGACCAGCCGATTGATCGGAGGGGGCCTCTCCGACCGCCCGTCTAGCCCAAGATAGGGCCAAAGTGGAGTATTGCATGTCATGAACTGCTCATCCACCTGGGCTCTATCCTTAAGCATCACGGGTCGCCACCCACGGCCAACAGGTGGCCCCATTGGGGGAGTCTTACCCCTCTGCAGAGGTGCAGTCGGTGCATTCTAACGCCCAGCCGACAGGGCGGTAAGATTAATAAAATAAATAAATAAAAAATAGACAATTAAAATAGGATAAAACATTTTTCACAGGATGCAAAAAATAAAAGAACCGGAAATGTTTTTTGGTTATCTGCCCATGTTTATGATCGCATTTCCGTAAAGGAGATAACTGTCCTCTTTTACTGCAGCACGTTAAAATTCTGGTCGCCATTTTAGTCATTCACTTACTCTGTTGGTAAGTCTAAGTCATTATTGAGTTTGGTTTCAGTTGGTTAATCATTGTAATCCAAGTCTGTGGTGTTCTTGAAATCCTTGGTAGTAGTATCAGTAAATAAAATCATTGGTAGTAAATAATGTTATATCAGACAGTCTCCTTGAAACCCTATTTTCTAGTGTTCCTTCTGGTAGAAAGTTCAATTAGCGACTGATTCGAAGACAGATGTCAATCATCTTATACGCTTTTCTGTGCTCGTTTTTGATTGGTCATTATAATCGTGCTTTGTGTTCATCTGCCTAGGTGAGATGTCAGAAAATAAATTCTTTCTCTTATCAAATTAAAATATCATTTTTAAGTCTGTCAATAATATTTTGGCTCTTATGATGAAAGGCTTTACATAAGTTAGTGGTACTTGAACAGTAGATCATGAGCAAGAAAATGTTTAATTTTACATTTTATTTTTATATAAAAAAAAAGTTTTATTTCAATTCCTTGATAAATTGTCTCATTCATTTATCTTAAAATCAATGAACTGCCACAGCTGAAGCTCCTCTCGTACATACCGAGTTTCTTATGGATTGAGTTGGATCTTTTATTTGATTTCTTCAGGTGCAGATTGAAATGATTATCCCTTCTGTTGTGATCTCTGGATCCAGTTTTCTTTTTAAATGTTCTTGTCGGAGTCACGTGGTGTAATGGTTACCGTACTCGTTTACAACGTTGGATTTCGTAAAATTTTTGGCTAATTTAATGTTGAAAATGTATTTAAAATTACTTACATATGTTATGTAATATAATTTTCTTTTTTTTTTTCTTCTATTTCTAATGCACATATGTTACTACTTTTCGACTAAAACAAAAGTTTTGACCTTAATAATCGATTTAATTAATTTTAATCTTAATTCGTTTTTAAATGAAAATCGGCGCCTAAATTGTTGATTCCTAATCTTATTCAAATTTTTTATTCAGTATTTTATATTAACAATATCTCAGTCACCTGCAGATGTCAATTTTAAAACTCAGCACCCCACCCCCACCCATCAAGTTAACCAGAAAAGTTTTCTCTCGTATTAACCACTGTACTATTATATGGATATGGCATGACGAGTTCAGATATTTGGACGAGTCTGTTTGCATTTCACATAGAAGTAACACAACTGGGAAAGGTACGAATCTAACTATCATCCCTCCATTTATCCCTAAATAGTAGGACATACTGGGCTCTTAAACCTTGCTATGACATCCTGTCTAGGAGAAGAAAATTCTTAATTCAAACCAAAGGGGTCACTTTTTTTGTTCGTCAAAACTACTTTTCTTCTTCTTCTTCTTCTTCTTCTTCTTCTTCTTCTTCTTCTTATTATTATTATTATTATTATTATTATTATTATTTACTCCTTTTGAGTTTTCACATCAGTTTAGCTGATGGTCTTTCACTGGAGTCTGAGTGACAGCAAGTCTCCTCAGGTCTCCAGGACTCTTCTGAGTATTCTGGCAGATTGCAGCAGTGCAGTATTCTGAATGGTTTCAATCCTTCCTCTGATTTCCAAACTTTCCAAACCCTTTTCCAATCTTTTTGGGACTGTTCCAAGTGCACCAACCACAATTGGTATCACTTTCACTTTCATATTCCATAATTTTATTATTATTATTATTATTATTATTATTATTATTATTATTATCTCCTTGTAATCCTAGTCTGTAGTATTCCTTAAAATCCTCGGTAGAAAAGAGTGTAGTATCAGTAGATCTCCTTGTAATCCTAGTCTGTGGTGTTCTTGAAATATTATTATTATTATTATTATTATTATTATTATTATTACATAAAAATACGATTTTTACAGGAAATAAAAGACGTTATGTAAAGATGAATGATGAATTTGGTGATAAACATACTGATCAAGGTGGGAAATCAAAATCCGATTTGACCATCCCAGAAGTTAGAGATCCGTGGATGTACCACAGTATAATAATTTAATTAATACAATGTTTGATATATTTATTTAAGAGCTATTGCGGAATATTTCAATATGCAAAAACTATAATAATCTTGATTCAACTCGTTTCTTTTCTTTCTTTTCATGTTTAATTAAAATAGATTAGTGTTATCTCTTCTGTGCGCTCACCCTCTCACTTTCTCGCTCTATCGTTCCCTTACTCTTTCTTTCGTTCTTATTATATTTTCTATGTAGCATGTATTTTTCTTCCCTTTCTTTATAATAAAAACGGAATGGTCCATTATTTTTCTGAAGTGATTTATATTTTTGTATTTCTTTTTGGACGATTTGATTTTTAGCCAGAGGGTGTTGCAAGATATAACGGTCGTACTTTTACGGAACACAATCTCTGGTGCAGTGACTTTAAATAAACAATGATGTCGCTGGAGTTGCTGTTGTCTCTCCTTCCATCTGACTCTCTTTTCTGTGGCGACTTCTTTCCTCTCTTTTTCACTCCTTTTCGTGCTTGTTTGAAAAGGAGCCAGGCTGCTCGGTTTTCTGCACCAACCTCCCATGTGTTGGTGTTGATGTGACATGTCTTCAAGTCCTTCTTGCAGGTATGAGGATAATATTATTTTTGGATAAACCTTTTAATGCAACTGTATGTCTTCTAGGTAAAGTGAGATCATTGGTATTAACATTAATGGACACAATTATTAGCTAAATAATTGTGCCTATCGTGGTTGTTTGTAAGATTTTTTACGTTGTGTGTTTTTTTAACCAATGGAGAATTTTTATACGAATACGATTTTTAAACGAAATAAAAGACCCTATGCAAAGATGGATCATGAATTTGGCGGTAAATTACCTACATTTCGAGAACCTTCTGCAAGACACCAAATATAGAATGTATGGGAATGTTTTCAATTTCGGATCAACCGGAAGTATCTCTTGGCCATCGGAATTTTAGGATTCATTCGTATCGGGGCATTGCAATGTCAGCTAAAATTGATTTCCCACAATTGGTTAAGAGTGTGCTGCATAATTCAATGAAGTGGGGGTCTCAATTCAGCTGTCTCGGACAGTGAGGTCATCCGAAACTCGAACAGAAATATTTCAAGGCAATGAATACATAAGACTTGAAAAACTCTTGGAATATATATTACATATACTGTTTATTATGTGAATTGGTTGAAGTTTATCAAAAGTAACTGAATGTGTGATAAAAAAAATTATCGTTATTAAATAAAAATTATCATTATTAAATAAAAATGATTATTATTAAATTATTTTATTATTTTAATTTTATTAATATAATATTAATAATTTGTATTATTTATAGTTTATATAATGTGTTATATTATTTATGAATTATTTTCAAAAAAAATTAAAAAATTAAAATAAAATTTAAAAAAAAATGATTTTAGAAATTTAAAAAAATTATAATAATATGATTTAAAAAGTAATTTTTAATTTTTAATTTTGATTTTAACTTTTAATTTAATAATTTTATTATTTTTATTTTTTATCATTTTTAGATTATTTTATTATATAAAAATTATTAAATAGAAATTATCATTATTAAATAAAAATTAACATTATTGAATATTTTTTTAAAATATGGTCTAACCATATAGTGTTCATTATGTGAATTGATTGAAGTTTATCAAAAGTAATTGAGCAAGGTGGGAAAACAAAATCCGATTCGACCTTACGGAATAATACAAATGAATGGAGACCATGCCCACCCCGAGGATGCATCAAGACAGTGCCAGGATCACCATACTGTACATAAACATACATGGAGAGGACCAACACACACATACACACAAAACACACAAAACACACACACACAAAGAATTTGGATCGATAATAAGATATTACTAAACAAACATGAAAATGAAATGGACTCTCCCGATTTCGACGGATGAGGGTTCATCCAATGAACAACGTACACAGTGTTTTGTTAATAGTGGTGAAGACTTGTGTTGGACCATCCGCACTTTTTGGCACAGTCGATAGGAAATAATCGGTGCACAAGGAATGTCACAAACCCAATCAACGACTGACCTCAGGATTTTCAAATTCCGAGTTTTCTTTCTCCTGGACTGGTTACCTCTCCAGGGTTAAAAAGCCTAGTCTGCCCTGCTATTTTAACCATAGCTCGACGTAGAATATATGGATTAATTCATTTCCAAAGGGTATTAGCGCTATGTGAAATGCAAACAGCCTTGTTTAGGATTTGAACTCTGGTCGACGAGTCCACTTCCTACTACTATAACCATTATGCCACGTGCCTCCATAATACATAAACATATACACACACACTCGAAGAACTCGGAAGAATAGGACATTGTTAAACAAACATACGCCCAGACAATTACAAACTAAAATAGAATAGCTTGATTCAGACAGCAATCAACATATTTCTAGAAAACTCTGAGCTTTCAGAAGTCTATTGATGAAGTGATTTTCATCCCGAAATATCAAGAAATATTCATTACTGATTTTCATCCCAAAATATCAATATTACCCAGGTAGTTGGGTAATTGCATAAATTTACGTTGTGGTTTGGAAATTCTTAGGATTATGAGCATACTTGTCGGAATAACTTTTTTTTATCTGCTGTTGAGAAGGAAGCCATTTGTGTTTTATGCATGAATTAGCTTAGGTGAGAATTTTTCTAAATTTCCGTTTCATCTTGAGGATTCCCAGATTTTAATCTATCCCCAAGGAACACTTTGTATTTATTACCTGTCGATTGTTTTTCGACTTAGGATCATAAAAACAAACCATGTTTATCCCTCTTCTAAACGTTTTGTTTTACTAAAACATGCTTTTCCTTACACATCATACATTGTTTTGTAAATTACACTTCTTTACCACCAGTAATTTGGTGACTGAAATCTGTTCAACGATGGAGCAGACTTTTTGATTTGGCTCCATTTTAATAACTCGAAACTAATATATCTGTGAGATTGAAATTAGGGTACAAATGCAAAATAGCACACAGGAAATAATATCATTAGAATCGCATTTTACATATAAATAGCATTAGATTGCGGAAACTCCCGAAGAAGCCTAACATTAACACTAAACCTAACTTCTCAAAGGTTTCAGCTATTTCCGTGAAATGTAATTTATTTTATACGTATTCTAATGATATTATATCTGTTCATACTCTTCATACTGCATTTGTTCCGAAGTTAATTTTGCTATAAACCAATTCCAAACAATGCAAAGTTTGCATATATATATATATATATTAAAAAAAACTGGAATAAGATATTAAAATATCTAAAAGGTCCCCTTATTTATTTATTGAAAGAAAGAGACTGTTTCAAAAATGTATTTAGAAGATTAAGATTGTCATACTCGCGATGCAGAGATGTACAGGTTGATTGAAAAGTAACTCCCTATTTTAAACTATTCATAATATTTACTGCAAGATGAAATTCGGTCAGTTGTCATTACTTGAAAGATTATTGAAAGATTATTTTTATGTAATATGGTTTTCATCCACATTTTATTATTGTTGCTCGTGAATGGCTGAATCACCATTTTCCTAGGAGATGAATGGGTAGACGTGGTCCGCATAAATGGCCGGCCCGAAGCCCTGATCTAACACCCTGCAACTTTTTCTTTGGGATTGGTTAAATGAGCAATTCTCTTCTACGAAACCAACGACTTTGGAAGAACTTGAAGGATGGATACAAGAATTTATTTTTACCATTCCACGAGTTCCTGATAATATCCGTTCATGCAATACCTGAGCGGCTTGAGAGGCTGAGGGCAAATGCTAGTGCCCATATAGAATTTTAAATAAATATTCCTGTTATTTGTGTGCTTCCCATATTCGTTTTTTTGGTTGTTTGTTTTTTATAAAAAATAATGATTCAAAAATAAATTAGATTTTTAAAATAGGGAGTTACTTTACAATCATGCTATAGAGAAACATTAGAAATGTATTTTTAAATATATTAATATTTTGAAGGCCAATACAATGCGTATGAAAATAAAAACAAAAAGATGTTATTTTTGTCTTATCGATTTCGAAGCATGAACTTCATCATCAGAGTTTATTTTCAGAAATGAACGTGCTTATGTTTTTTCTTTGTGTGGTTATAATTTCTCTTCTTGTTTCCTTTTCCTCTCCTTTTTTTTTCTTTCTTCTTCTCCTCCTTTATGAATGAAATGGGCGAATAACTAATTTCTTATTTCTCTCTTTTTTAAATGTTTGTTGAGAATAAATGTTCCTAATATTGTCTGTCATCCGGTCAAATGTTCCAAGTATGTTGCCATGTCAAAATTCAAAATAAAAAAATAAATAAAAACCATCAATAGAAAAATGTATATACTTAGCTTTTGTTTCGCTTTTCCTTTTCTTTTCTTTTTCCTTTCTCCCTCTTTTTCTTTTTTTTTTTGTGTTTTTTTTTTTTCTTACTTCGTTCTCTAATTTAATTTTTTTTTGTAAATAAGTAAATAAAAGATTATCTTAAATTATGTATTAGTATTGATAGAAAAATGTTAAGAAAATTTATTTTATGAGTACTTTTCTCTCTTTTTCATTTAAACTTTAAATAGATTAAATATTATGTTAATAACATCTTTTTGTTTTTATTTTTCATACGCATTGTATTGGCCTTCAAAATATTAATATATTATAACATACTCAACAATGCTTCAAGCAAATTACCAATTGCTTGTATTTTTAAATGTTTTGAAAACGCTAGATGTTCTTATGAAAGCAATTTACGTGCTTGAATTAAGAATATTATTTTCCAACATATTTCGGGAAATCACAGGCGTCTTGACATAACTACTACAATTTGTATAAGAATGTTGAAACACAATTATGTTTGCGCAAAATAAAATTCCTGGGAAGCCGTCGGTATCCGAAAAAAAAAAATAAAACAATTGGAGAGAGACTTTGAGATAGATATCTCTTCAAGACGCAGACACATCTAGATAATCTATGGCAGGAGCTAGAAATTCCACACAAGATTGTTTGCCAAATT
The DNA here is from genome assembly GCA_023376005.1 of Doryteuthis pealeii. NCBI lineage: Eukaryota > Metazoa > Mollusca > Cephalopoda > Myopsida > Loliginidae > Doryteuthis > Doryteuthis pealeii. Next base: position 2,885,341 of record CM042144.1, on the reverse strand, counting down.
TTGGCGGAAACAGTTGGAATGAAATTCCTTACAAAGTGACCAGAACAAAAGAGCACGTCGTGATTACTTCCAAGCGGGATTTGCCAAGATATGAGGATGAATATAGGTTTATGGAACGATTTATTCATCTTCAGCGATGAATGAGGAGCGGTGATAAAATTAAAATCTTTCTCTACAAAAATGTGTATTGTGGATGCCAGTGTCTTAAATAGTTTCATGAAATACATTTTTGAAATTATTTTTGTAGATACTATACACACACACACACACACACACACACACACACACACACACACACACACACACACATATATATATATATATATATATATATATATATATATATATATATATATATACACAACACGTGTTTCAGATATTCTGGTATCTTCTTCAGGCTTTGATCAATACATATATTGATATACACACACACACACACACATATATATATATATATATATATATATATATATATATATATATATATATATATATATATATACATAGGTTGTGCGTGTTTCTGTAATTTTTCTGTTAAACACGCACAACTTATATGTATATATATATATATATATGTGTGTGTATATATATATATATATGTATATCAATATATGTATTGATCAAAGCCTGAAGAAGATACCAGAATATCTGAAACACGTGTTGCGTATGTGAAATAAAAAGAATAAAACATTTTTTCTGAGAACGATACATTTTGCGGACCTTCTTCTTTTTTATAAAATATTACATTTTCTCCCGTTGGAACCAGAACAACACACACACACACACACACACACACACACACACACATATATATATATATATATATATATATATGTGTGTGTGTGTGTGTGTGTGTGTGTGTGTGTATGAGTAGTGGCTTACTGGTGGGTACGGGTACGCTCATTGGGAGCGCACAGTATCCAGGGGTTAAGACCGTGAAAAACAAAGACAGTGCTCAATACAATGTAGAGCAAAATTTATTTAAAAAATGGATATAAAGTAACCTACTTGAGTTTCATCATCTGAATCGTCAGGGTTACATCCGTTGAATTAATCGAGTTTTCGATTAATATCAGTTGGTACCACGTATGTCTGTTGAAACGGGTCTTATCGTTAACGTGAGTTATCAATAGACCAAAGATGTATAGGTTCTATTCAGGAAATATTCTATATCACGGACTGAAATTTCATGGCTATATTTCATAACTGTGACCACGACATATATTAAACTGGATTTATCGAAGTATAGAAGTAAAATTACATATTCTAATATATACATTTTCAATGTGCCGTTGGAAACGATATTTCCTTACGCCAACCCCACCCTTATCTGATTTGGAATATGAATTGAATGTGGACCTTATTCTTAAAAAATATTTGTTGTGTCATCTAATTCCTACTTGAGACTATTCTATGAACTCTAGTCGGTAAAATGTCTAAATTTGATATTTTAAAAATTTAAATTAAACAGTTGATTGAATAGATATAGATTAATGTATATAATTTCATATATGGGATATTTAATGTTAATAAACATAGACATTTTAAGTAATATTATTAAAAAAAAAAGACAAAAATAAAATGAAGATAAAACTAGTAATATCTATCATCTAATACCTGAAGCATACGTGGTTCACTCATATTTTAATATATATATATATATATATATCTTATTATAATGGAGAGTAGCACAGGGATCTGTGCGGTAAAGTAAGGAGCTGATGGTAGGTGTGGCGCTCCACCTCAGATGCTAAAAACAATCTCCTTGGTCTAGCGCTATTGAAAAGGGGATAGACTCCCTCGCTGATTGGCTGTTACCGACTTTAGGCCGCCCCGACGACTTTACTTACTTTACTTTACTTATAATGGAGATTGTGTGCTTTTCTGTCTGTAACCGAAACTATATTACTACTCAAGTCACAATTCCCTTAATTATTTACGTCAAATTCTCCATGATTTCATTCTTTTAAACCTTCAGTTATTAATAAAATTGTTTTACATTATTAATACTGTTGACCATATCTACGTACTAAAAACATGCAATTGTATTTATATATACAACAAAATAGCGGTTTACAGTTTGAACGAGAAGGCTAATTTGCATATTGATATTAAAAATTCCATTTTAATAAATATGTGCTTAGTATTATTGATTTCTAACTGTTTGGTTTTATCTTAAGAAATATAAACAAAAATCTCGTGGATAAATCTTAAAAGAAATTTATTTACAAGAAGAAATAACTGTAATATTATCCTTTACTTCCTATTCTAACTAAATAGTTAATTAGGAAAATTTACCAATGAAAGAGGGGAGTAATGGAAAATGATGGAATAGTTAGTTTCAAAGTTGTTCTATTTTTCGATTATACCCCCTCTGTTGCAGATCTTTTTATCTGCATTCTTAGTCAGTTTCATTAGCCTTTCTAATTTAATATATTTTATTATATCAAAACTTAAATACTTGCACCCGGAGGGTGCATATATTTGCTAGTATATATAAAGTAATCTGCAGACGCGCGTTTCATTTTTAACTGATTTACTAGATATTATTTATAATTAGATTTAAATTGATAACAATCACATCAGTACAGCTAGACTTATTTTTCAGCAGCTACCTCTGGTCGGGATCGAGACCCGAACGAACTTTCACTCGTCAAGTCTCTTACCGATGGGTCCACAAGCAGCTGCCTAGAATAGAAGGCAGAATAATCGCTATATTTCCTGAACCGGAAATAAACTCACCAGAGGTCTCTAACTTGTAAACAAGTGGGACTAGCATTTCGCCGAAGCGGTGAATTTTCGCAATTAGTCCCTTCTACACAGAGTGCTCAACCTGAAAATTGGGAAGCGTATATAAAGTAATCTGCAGAGTAAAAAGTTAAGGGTCTACCATGGTTTCAATCCAAATGATTTCATCAGGACCCTAGCCTACACTTCGATGTAATTTCTTAGTTAGACCGAGATGAATTTATTTTCGAATAATAACGGTTGAATGCCACGTTAGTTAATAATTTTCCCTCAAATTTCACGTGCGTCTTATTTTATTCGTTTATCTATTCCTTAGTTCTCATTTCCGTATTGTTATCAATTTAAATCTAATTATAAATAATATCTAGTAAATCAGTTAAAAATGTAATTCTTATTATATTTTAAGGGTTGCATATTACTAATTTATAGTTTTTCACTATATTTTTTTAAAGTATTTCTCCAATTTGAAATTGATAAATATTTTTAAAAGTTTTTTAGTTAAATCATTTTAATAATATTTTAGTAATCGATCCAACCTATATCTCCAATTGCAGATTGGTTCAATTCTAGTATTGAAAAGATTTTTTCTCATCCGGGAATTTAATTATAGCTAATATTTCATGTAAACATAAGTAGCATGGATCATTTAGAGATCTGCACCCGTTTGATTTTAGTAAGATATTCCATTGGTGTTATGTTCTGATACTTTAAGTCCAAAATATACTTGGCAACATTTGTGATAATGAGATTATCTCGTCAGCTGTTGCCAAAAAAGTTAAGAATTGAGGAATAAACAAACAATTTTCATGCACAGATGGAAATGAAAAATATTACTAGATGTTATCTTTATAGAAGAGTATTGTATAACATTTCATTGTTTTATTAGGATTGATTTTAACAGCATTTAAAACTGTCTAGGGTTATTTTATGCCTAGAGGTTTTAGAAATTTGTTGGGAGATTAGCATCCAACTGTGTTGTGAGCTGAGTATGCTGTTGGTTTGAACAACAACAACTAAGCACTACTGACTGGTGCCTGAAACAGCTAGTAATTATGGAACTCAGGAGTAGTCTATATTTTGTATATTTTGTATAGTAGTTGTTGCGTTTCTAAGGTGAATATTAAATAAAATGCGTCTTTATTGTTTGTAAATCTAGCTTTGAACTCCGACATCGTGCATCCCACGTAGAATTTAGTTAGTTTTGGCTTTCGGGTAGATGTTACTGAGGCCTAGTAACTTTATATATATATATATATATAATATATATATGAACATTGTTTTTGAAAGGTGAGTTAAAAAATGTTCAATGCTTTTAGGCCAGTGTTGGTTTAAAACGTAAAACTTGAAAATTACATTACTCGGACTTTCATGTTCCATGAAGATCATTATTAAAGTGTTTCGTCATCTATTAATAATGGAGATTCGCTTCCGGTTTTTGTCTATGAAAAAATATTACGTCACTGCTTACGTCACATTACCCAAAATCGTCATAATATAGAATAAATACACTCAAAATTTGAGCATACAACATTAGACAGTCCTCATTGTTTTTTAAAACAAGTTTTGATAAATACATGACTGTATATATATGTATTTTAATTATTTTTTACATTTCAAATTGTTTTATTTTTTAATCCTTTAATGAATTTGATGATTTTACTTAGGGTACTAACTTGCATACTTTGAATTTTTTTACTCTCAACCGTCTGGCAATATGTTTAAAAAATCTATTTTTACATCGCCCGGAGGGTGTTTTTTATTTTGTTCTAGTATACATCATTTTTCTGCATATAAAGAAGACGCTTGTGATGTAGAAAAGGTTATCATCGTACGAAATCGACGATCCAAGTTCAATTCCTGAGTGATGTCGTTTGTATTTTGCATCGCGTCAAAGCGCTTATAGGAAGATACAAATTCCTCTCTCCACACCAGGATGTGGATAAATTTTAAGGAGGGTCTTGTTACGGCATCCAGTCGAAAGAAAAACAAAAGAAACATGAGAATCCAAAACTTGTTTAGTGTTGTTCTGGGAATCTGTGGCACCCCCGGTGCATCATATATCTCCCATCCGATCATCCAAAATGTGTGGTTGGCCCTATAGAAGCCGTTACCCTAATAAACAAAATCACCTGTCTAAGCTGTCGAGTGATTCACATATTCTACTGAGCAGTAGTAAAACTCATAAATCCAGCACAACGGAAGAGGGTATAGAAATGACAGATGTGACGGTTGTTATACTTGGTTTCAAGGCAGCATATTGGCCACTTATCATTAATACAACACGCCTGTGAAAGCATATATGGACAACAGACGAGAAAAAAATCGTTTAAAAGAAATGTTGACTAAATCAAAGTGCTCAAATGCTGAACAACAGAGCAGTATAAAAACTAAAAACCATTTTAGTCCCATCTTGTTAAGAACTTCTTGGAGCTAATAGTTTTATGGTTCATTTAAAACAGAAATCACAATCAGCAGAAATATATAATTGTTATAGGTGATACACCCTATTGACCAATGGAATGTGCCGACAGGTTACTATAAATAACACGGACAATTGTGGCTTAGCAGTAAGCCAATGCGAGCACGCCAATACTCTATTGTCGAACGTAGTTCTCCACATCTCTCTATTGTATTTGTCTACTTTCTGTTAATACATTTTTCTACTTTTGTTACCCGTCATTTTGTTCTTATTTGACCCCTTAAAACCTCATAACAATAATATATTAGGGTACTAATGCACACAAGAGATAATAGCCTTAGATTACGTATAAAAAGCATTACATTTCATTGACATACCCCAAACCTTTGATACACTAGATCTAGGGTAAGCGTTAATGTTAGCGTTATTGTTAGCTTAATTCATCTAATGCTATTTATACGTAAAATGCGATTCCAATGATATTATTTCTTGTGCGCTATTCTGCATTAGTAACCATATTAGTATTGCCAAATTCAATTAGGCGTATATAAATGGGTGTTTTCTGGTCTTCTCTGATGGTCTGTTGATGGTTTTGAATGGTAAGTAAAAAAGTAAAGTCTTCGGGGCGGCCTAATGTCGGTATCAGCCAGACAGCGAGGGAGTCTATCCCCTTTTCAATAGCGCTAGACCAAGGAGGTTATTTTAGTGGGTTTTTTGGTGGAGCGCCTCACCTACCATCAGCTCCTCACTTTACCGCACAGATCCATGTGCTACTCATACGCTGAATTGGCGAGGGTCGGTATCGAACTATGAACCTTGTGGTTTCTAGCCGAACGCTCTACCGACTGAGCTAACCTGGTCCTTACAAAATATGTTTTGAATGGTACTTGCATTAAATAAATGGCAACTTATAGTAGTGGTGGTATTTCCGAGGTATGAAGAATTGTTGAAGATATAATCTCCTAAAGGGCATATGAATTGATATCCAATTATTATACAGGCTTTATTAAGGAAGCGCATGGTGTAATGGTTAAAGTCATGGGAAATGGACTCGTCGCCCCGAGTTCAAATCCTGGACGTGGTAATTGCATTTCACTTAGCGCTAATTCCCTTGGGAAAGGTATGAATCTTACTCTCCCTCCAACTATGGGTAAATAGCAGGGCAGACTGGGTTCTTTAACCATGGCTAGGTAACCAGTCTAGTAGAAGGAAAACTCTGAATTCAAACCTGTTGAACTCCGCTTAAGAAATTGACCTTGTGTCGTATCCTGCTCGTGCGGAGGAGGTGGTAAATATATATTATACAGGCTTCATCCTCATGTACTTCATCTCGCTTGTGAATATGAAAAGGTTAATAAAGAATTAAATACCTAAATCTGTGTCTGTCATGTTTGATAAAATAGGCATGCAAGAAAACGTTCTGTGTAAATATACAAATATACACTATATATATATATATATATATATATATATATATCAATAAAGGAAGGAAGAACTCAATACAGTAATCCCATAATAAATTTATTTCGACGAAAATTGGGGCCCATATAAATCTAAGTTGATTTAAACCGGCTCCCCAAATTTTCGTGAATTGAGACCCATCTGATGAGACGAAAATTTGGGGAGCCGGTTTAAATCAACTTAGATTTATATGGGCCCCAATTTTCGTCGAAATAAATTTATTATGGGATTACTGTATTGAGTTCTTCCTTCCTTTATTGATAAATATTGCTCTGTATATAATCTAAAAGGTTATTTTACATTGAGCTCTCTTTAGTGATTTAATGATTCACTGTATTTATACATACCGGATCATCAATATTAGTACAGTGGATCTTAGAAATCACATATAGAATCATCCCTTACTACCAAGTTTTGGACAAATCTCTTATATATATATATATATGTATATATATATATATATATATATATATATATATATATATATATTATGATAATGGTACACGGTAATAATCTACACGATCCATAAGGATCTTCAGGGAAAAATCCAGTGGATTAATCAAGATATTGATTAATTGCAGTTGCTTGCGCATGTACCATTATCATAGTAAATTTGCTCTACCAACGTATTGAGCACTTTATATTTGTCATATCGCTGCCTTATCATTGTGAATCTTGCATCAACTAACCATTGTGACCTGTTTCACCGGTAAGTCACCTTTTCCACAAATGCCATATATATATATATATATATAATCTTGGAGGCTCGTGGTGTAGTACTAGACGAGGCTGTTTGTATTTCACGTAGTGCTAATACCCTTGGGAAAGGTATGCATCCAACTACTCCAACTTACTCCAGCTAGGGCTAAATAGTAGGGCTTCTGGACACTTAAATCCATGGCTAGATCACCAGTGTAGCAGAATGAAAACTCTGAATTCAAACCTGTTAAACTCCGTTTAAAAAACTGACCTTGTATCATAACCTGCTCGTGTGGAGGGTTGGTAAATGCATATATATATATGTGTGTGTGTGTGTATCTATATATTTATTCTCTCTCTCTCTCTCTCTCTCTTCTCTCTATATATATATATATATATATATATATATATATATATATATATATATAAATTTTGGGGAGTGGCCTATTGCCGGTATCAGCCTAACGACAAGCGAATATATCCCATTATCGCTAGCGCTAGAGAGATTGTTTTGCTGAAGTGGAGCATCACACCTACAGTCAGCTCCCCACTTTGTCGCACGTTATAGATTACAATACACATAAAGGGCGATTGTTAAAACATGACTATGAAAGCCTTCTCATGCGCGTTGTCTTGATAATAAGTGGCAAATACGTTGCTTTGAAACTGATGGTAACAACCACCCCTTAAATGTTGTGTAATCTATGAAAACAATAATAATATATAAGATGCAGCTAAATGGTATTGCACTTATTTTGATTTTTATCAACACAGACACTCTCATACTACAAGAATAATCATACTTTTTCTCGCAAAATCTTACTGTTTATCAACACAGACACTCTCATACTACAAGAAATAATCATACTTTTTTTGCAAAATCTTTCTGTTTATCAACGCAGACACTCTTATACTACAAGAAATAATCATACTTTTTCTCGCAAAATCTTACTGTTTATCAACACAGACACTCTCATACTACAAGAAATAATCATACTTTTTCTTGCAAAATCTTGCTGTTTATCAACGCAGACACTCTTATACTACAAGAAATAATCATACTTTTTCTCGCAAAATCTTACTGTTTATCAACACAGGCACTCTCATACTACAAGAAATAATCATACTTTTTCTCACAAAATCTTACTGTTTATCACACAGACACTCTCATACTACAAGAAATAATCATACTTTTTCTAGCAAAATCTTACTGTTTATCAACACAGACACTCTCATACTACAAGAAATAATCATACTATTTCTCGCAAAATCTTACTGTTTATCAACACAGACACTCTCATACTACAAGAAATAATCATACTATTTCTCGCAAAATCTTACTGTTTATCAACACAGACATTCTCATACTACGAGAAATAATCATACTTTTTCTCGTAAAATCTTACTGTTTATCAACAGACACTCTTATACTACAAGAAATAATCATACTTTTTCTCACAAAATCTTACTGTTTATCAACACAGACACTCTTATACTACAAGAAATAATCATACTTTTTCTCGCAAAATCTTACTGTTTATCAACACAGACACTCTCATACTACCAGAAATAATCATACTTTTTCTCACAAAATCTTACTGTTTATCAACACATACACTCTTATACTACAAGAAATAATCATACTTTTTCTAGCAAAATCTTACTGTTTATCAACACAGACACTCTCATACTACAAGAAATAATCATACTTTTTCTAGCAAAATCTTACTGTTTATCAACACAGACACTCTCATACTACAAGAAATAATTATACTTTTTTCTCGTAAAATCTTACTGTTTATCAACAGACACTCTTATACTACAAGAAATAATCATACTTTTTCTCGCAAAATCTTACTGTTTATCAACACAGACACTCTCATACTACAAGAAATAATCATACTTTTTCTTGCAAAATCTTACTGTTTATCAACGCAGACACTCTTATACTACAAGAAATAATCATACTTTTTCTAGCAAAATCTTACTGTTTATCAACACAAACATTCATACTACAAGAAATAATCATACTTTTTCTAGCAAAATCTTACTATCAACACAGACAGTCTCATACTACAAGAAATAATCATACTTTTTCTCACAAAATCTTACTGTTTATCAACACAGAAACTCTTATACTACAAGAAATAATCATACTTTTTTCTCGCAAAATCTTACTGTTTATCAACACAGACACTCTCATACTACAAGAAATAATCATACTTTTTCTCACAAAATCTTACTGTTTATCAACACAGACACTCTCATACTACAAGAAATAATCATACTTTTTCTCACAAAATCTTACTGTTTATCAACACAGACACTCTCATACTACAAGAAATAATCATACTATTTCTCGCAAAATCTTACTGTTTATCAACACAGACACTCTCATACTACAAGAAATAATCATACTATTTCTCGCAAAATCTTACTGTTTATCAACACAGACATTCTCATACTACGAGAAATAATCATACTTTTTCTCGTAAAATCTTACTGTTTATCAACAGACACTCATATACTACAAGAAATAATCATACTTTTTCTCACAAAATCTTACTGTTTATCAACACAGACACTCTTATACTACAAGAAATAATCATACTTTTTCTCGCAAAATCTTACTGTTTATCAACACAGACACTCTCATACTACCAGAAATAATCATACTTTTTCTCACAAAATCTTACTGTTTATCAACAGACACTCTTATACTACAAGAAATAATCATACTTTTTCTCGCAAAATCTTACTGTTTATCAACACAGACACTCTCATACTACAAGAAATAATCATACTTTTTCTTGCAAAATCTTACTGTTTATCAACGCAGACACTCTTATACTACAAGAAATAATCATACTTTTTCTAGCAAAATCTTACTGTTTATCAACACAAACATTCATACTACAAGAAATAATCATACTTTTTCTAGCAAAATCTCACTATCAACACAGACAGTCTCATACTACAAGAAATAATCATACTTTTTCTCACAAAATCTTACTGTTTATCAACACAGAAACTCTTATACTACAAGAAATAATCATACTTTTTCTCGCAAAATCTTACTGTTATCAACACAGACACTCTCATACTACAAGAAATAATCATACTTTTTCTCAAAATCTTACTGTTTATCAACACAGACACTCTCATACTACAAGAAATAATCATACTTTTTCTCACAAAATCTTACTGTTTATCAACACAGACACTCTCATACTACAAGAAATAATCATACTTTTTTCTAGCAAAATCTTACTGTTTATCAACACAGACACTCTCATACTACAAGAAATAATCATACTTTTTCTCACAAAATCTTACTGTTTATCAACACAGACACTCTCATACTACAAGAAATAATCATACTTTTTCTAGCAAAATCTTACTGTTTATCAACACAGACACTCTCATACTACAAGAAATAATCATACTTTTTCTCACAAAATCTTACTGTTTATCAACACAGACACTCTCATACTACAAGAAATAATCATACTTTTTCTAGCAAAATCTTACTGTTTATCAACACAGACACTCTCATACTACAAGAAATAATCATACTTTTTCTCGCAAAATCTTACTGTTTATCAACACAGACACTCTCATACTACAAGAAATAATCATACTTTTTCTAGCAAAATCTTACTGTTTATCAACACAGACACTCTCATACTACAAGAAATAATCATACTTTTTCTAGCAAAATCTTACTGTTTATCAACACAGACACTCTCATACTACAAGAAATAATCATACTTTTTCTCGCAAATCTTACTGTTTATCAACACAGACACTCTCATACTACAAGAAATAATCATACTTTTCTAGCAAAATCTTACTGTTTATCAACACAGACACTCTCATACTACAAGAAATAATCATACTTTTTCTCACAAAATCTTACTGTTTATCAACACAGACACTCTCATACTACAAGAAATAATCATACTTTTTCTCACAAAATCTTACTGTTTATCAACACAGACACTCTCATACTACAAGAAATAATCATACTTTTTCTAGTAAAATCTTACTGTTTATCAACACAGACACTCTCATACTACAAGAAATAATCATACTTTTTCTAGCAAAATCTTACTGTTTATCAACACAGACAGAAATAATCATACTTTTCTAGAGAAATCAGCAAAATCTTACTGTTTATCAACACAGACACTCTCATACTACAAGAAATAATCATACTTTTTCTCGCAAAATCTTACTGTTTATCAACACAGACACTCTTATACTACAAGAAATAATCATACTTTTTCTAGCAAAATCTTACTGTTTATCAACACAGACACTCTCATACTACAAGAAATAATCATACTTTTTCTCGCAAAATCTTGCTGTTTATCAACACAGACACTCTCATACTACAAGAAATAATCATACTTTTTCTCGCAAAATCTTGCTGTTTATCAACACAGACACTCTCATACTACAAGAATAATCATACTTTTTCTCGCAAAATCTTACTGTTTATCAACTCAGACATCTCATACTACAAGAAATAATCATACTTTTTCTAGCAAAATCTTACTGTTTATCAACACAGACACTCTCATACTACAAGAAATAATCATACTTTTTCTCGTAAAATCTTACTGTTTATCAACACAAACATTCATACTACAAGAAATAATCATACTTTTTCTAGCAAAATCTTACTATCAACACAGACACTCTCATACTACAAGAAATAATCATCCTTTTTCTCACAAAATCTTACTGTTTATCAACACAAACATTCATACTACAAGAAATAATCATACTTTTTCTCACAAAATCTTACTGTTTATCAACACAAACATTCATACTAAAAGAAATAATCATACTTTTTCTAACAAAATCTTACTGTTTATCAACACAAACATTCATACTACAAGAAATAATCATACTTTTTCTAGCAAAATCTTATTGTTTATCAACACAGACACTCTCATACTACAAGAAATAATCATACATTTTCTAGCAAAATCTTACCGTTTATCAACACAGACACTCTCATACTACAAGAAATAATCATACATTTTCTAGCAAAATCTTACTGTTTATCAACACAGACATTCTCATACTACAAGAAATAGTCATACATTTTCTAGCAAAATCTTACCGTTTATCAACACAGACACTCTCATACTACAAGAAATAATCATACTTTTTCTAGCAAAATCTTACTGTTTCCAACAATGCGAGAAAGCAATGAAGTTCTTTGCGCTAACAATCTACAGCATCTAAACCATGTCTACCCTTGACACTTGAAAACAGCTTTTTCCCCACTTCTTCTTGAAGGGTGTTGCCCGGAGATCTCTTCATGGTTGCTCCTTACCAGTTAAGGGTGACAGTATTCCATCATCTGTGAGCCAAAATGGCACGTTAATCTCGCCGGGACGCCCGACTGCGAGAGAGAGAGAGAGGGAGGGGGAGAGGGAGGGGGAGAGAGGGAGAAAGCGAGAGAGGGGGGAAGAAATGTTGAAAGCATTCTCGGACGCAAATGCTTTTCGTCTAATGATATATTGTTGTAATGATGGCTAGCATATGTAACAGCCGGCGTGGGATAGGCAACGCTGGTTGAAAGTTGAATAAGGCAACTAACGTTTCTCATTCTTCATTGTTTATTGTTTGTTTGTTTGTTTTGGGTTTTTTTTTTGTATTTTTGTTGAATTTTGTTTTTCTTTTTCTTCAAATATTCATGCATGTGTGTGTCTTTCTATGTATGGGGACGATTCAGATGATTTGTCTTCTGATAAAGAAAAAAAGAAAAATATCGCACAATTTGTAGATCTATCATCTTCCTTAATCATTTATGTATCAAATTTGGTTTTATATAATCTTTATTCAATCAGCTATTAGGTATTTACCCAGCCCCTCCTCCCAGATCTCTCTGATACAAGGTAAATTTTAAGCGGACTACAGCTGGTTTTGAGTTCTGTGTTTTTTTTTTGTTGTTTTTTTTCCTAGACTGATTTACCTACCGAGGCTAAATAAACCAGTCTGCCCTACATGACGGGACTAACGTAAAGGTAAACGATCAGAAAATTAAACTGAGATGCCTGATGATTGTAATATCAGTTGCATGAAACCTAAAGAAACCGAAAGTCATCTTAAGTTTAAACATTATTAATTAAGAATATAACCTTAAGACATCTAACATATTTTAAGTATTGTAGCAATTACTAAGAAAATAATACACACACCACACACACACCCATACACACACACACACACACACACACACACACACACACACACACACACACACACACACATATATATATATATGCTCCCCATCCCCTAGGGTTGAGCACTCTGGGCGGGATCTTGCTGACGGCCGCCAACTCAAGCGTAAACGCAACGCTCTTCTAAGGAATGGAGCACTTTCTGACGGCCTTTACACGCAAAGCGATGTGTGTATTAAAACAGTTAAAATCCCCTTCCCATTCTGTAAGTGAAGACAGCCTAATGGTTACGGTGCCTGACTGACACCCAACCGATCGGATTTCAATTCCGGCTGTAGGTAGCTTACAAAATGTCTAGCCACACTGAGGAGACTTGATAAGTCGAAACACGTGTCTGTGGATGACCCTATATATATATATATATATATATATATATATATATAAAATAATCCAAAAGTCCAGAGAAGAAATCTTCCTTACGACACAAGAGTTTTATTTAAATAAACCAAGTCGCAGTTTGAGAGCTCAATGTGTGCTCTTAATGTTAGAGTCACAGAGCAAATATATGAGTAAAGAAATAACAAAAGACTTAGAGATTTAGCAGTATAGTCTATTTCAGGGAGCTTAGACAAATAGTCTAAATCTCCCGACTCATCAGATGCGAATCCATTCGCATCTGATGAGTCGGGAGATTTAGACTATTTGTCTAAGCTCCCTGAAATAGACTATACTGCTAAATCTCTAAGTCTTTTGTTATTTCTTTACTCACTTATATATATATATATATATGCGTGTATGAGTACCGTTTGTACGAGTGTCTACGCACGCATAGGCATATGTATTTACGCATTCACGTCTTCCTATGTTGCGTGTATGTGTGCCCGCGTGCATGCATGTTTGCTTGACACCGCGACCTCGTGTGTATTTGCAACATTTAGTCAACTATCGTTCTATAAACCCCACCCCCGCCCATAATATACAACATTTATAATCTTAAAGTTAATATTATTCAACCCCACTCCTCAATTAACTCGACCCGACAATATACAATATACATAACCTCCACATCCAGATATGGAAAAAAAAACATACACACCCACACACATACTCGCACAAACACAAACGCTCGCACGTAAACATTGTTCAAATGTCGCACATTCACAGAACAACGTATTATTGTGTGACCAGTTAAGGTACGCAACCTTTATGCTGTCCATAAACAATCTCATACATTCAAATTACCACCACATACATACGCACATCATTTTATCTAATCATATGCATCCCTTGTCTATTGAATTTTCTGAAATTTTTTGAATTTTTTTTCGATTTTCCTTGCATTTGAAACATCTTCACTTGATGGCATCGCATGAAACCAATATAGTCGTGAATGTTGCTTTGTCACCTAATAAATAGACATGTAAAACCTTTATATATTTATTTATTATATTATATTAATTATATTATATTATATATATATATATATATATATATATATATATATATATATATATATATATCTGTGTGTGCTCGCGTGTGTGTACGAGTAAGAGAGAAAATTTGACATTTTCCTAAACTTCTAAAGATATATAGATACATATATTTAGTTCAAAATAGATTCATTTCGGTATTATTTTTTCTCTTTCAGTCTGATCTATATGAATCAGAAGATTTCATATTCGGTGTTATTGTTATGATTTTTCGGTCTCTCTCTCTCTCTCTCTCTCTCTCTCTCTCTCTCTCTCTCTCTCCTCTCTCTCTCTCTCTCTCTAAGTCTTTTGTTATATATATATATATATATATATATAAACCTAATGAGTCAGATCTTAGCCCTGAAGAGAATTAAGGGGAACTTTTAGTTGGTATATCTGACTAATTAGGTTTATCTTTATTATTTGCTCTACTTAGGTATTGAGCACTCTTTACTTATTAGCTTTAGTATATCCTGGCGGTTTTTATATGAATATATATTTTTCATATTCATTCAAAGATATGAGGATTGTCTCCAGTAACCTTGTGCAAAGTTATACAAAGTTTTTATACAAATGTTTAGCTTTGTATCCGTGAAAATGGGAGCAATCTACAAGATATCATTTCCTCAAAAAACTAATATATATATATATATATATATATATATATATATTATATATATATAAGTTAAAACTCACGTTACTAAAAAGACACTGTTATGTATTTTTGGCAAACACTAGATTTCGATGTTCTTACAAACATATGTGTATGTGAGAAATTGACGATGATCTGTGTAGCAACTTTTTAGAGTTCTTATTGCTTGCGAGATAGTCATGGGCGAGTGGTTTACGAAAGGAATAACTCATGCAGAAACGTCTTCGGAAAACATTTTGGCATGCCAGGGACAGACATACTTTGTCAAGACATCTGGCAATGAAACAGACGGCAAGATATATGGATTCAAAAAATATTAGTACTTAATGCAGCTAAACAGCCTCAGCCGACTGTCTGGTTTGCTTGGCTAATTCCGTTTTACATGCCAATAAGCGTTACGCTTCCTCAAATGTACACATGCACGAACACATCAGTACACACACACACACACACACACACACACATTTGTGTTTGTATATATATATATATATATATATATATATATATATATATATATATATATATATATATATAATGTAACAATAAAAGCATTGTGTGTGTGTGTATAAACATATCCATCTATTTTTTAAATTTACATTCTTATATATATATATATATATATATATATATATATATATATATATATATATAATATATATATTATAAATCTGTGTGTGTGTACTTATAAAATAATATATATACTTCTATGTGTATATATGTATGCTACCATTCATAATAGTATATATTATATATATCTATTTATTTATTTATTATTTATAAATATATTTATCTACTTATAAATAAATATATATACTTCTTTGTGTATATATGTATGCTCCAATTATATTTATATATATATATATATATATATATATATATATGTGAATATATATTAATATATTTATGTATTTTTTATAAATAAATATACTTCTATGTGTATGTATGTTATCTTCCATTCATACACACACACACACACACACACACACAGATATATATATATATATAATATATATATATATATATATATTATATATATAGTCATTTGAATATCGTTTAGATTCATGAATATGTAAGATAAAACAAGCATGTGTGTATGTGCCCGGAAAGCTTGCAATCTTCCTTCCTAACTCTCTCTCTCTCTCTCTTTCTCTCCTTCTCTCTCTTTCTACGCACACATACACACACATATATAAATACGTGTGTGCGTGTGTGTGTGTGTGTGTGTGTGTAATATGTTACCTTAGAGTATGTACACTTAAAGTTTTTCATATCGATCACACAATCATCAGACGGAAATATGAGAATAAGTGGTTAATCAAACATATTTATGCTATAAGGCATTTGTCACGTGGCAAGATGCTTGTTCACGTGACACGTGCACACAAAATATTGGTACGTAATCAATCGATCACACTATAAACACACTTGATATAACATTCTTTTCAAAATTCCGTCAGATGAGCAATATGAGATCTTAAATTTGCGGGATACTATATAAACCGGGCAAGCACCTAGACATAAAGCTTAGGATATATATATGTATAAATATACAGGTGGTATATATATATATATATATATAATATATATATATATATATATATATATATATATATATAGTGTAAACAAAAATTATTATTAAGACAATCAGGAATATTTCTTGTATGTTGTTTTAATCTCAACTAGTTTTCGACCTTCGGTCATCTTCAGGAGAAAATTTTCGGTACTGACGAGTTGCNCTCCAAAATCGTCATAATAATTAGAAATAAAATACACGCAAAAGTTTGAGCCATACAACATTAGACCAGTCCTTGCTTTTTTTTTAAACAAGTTTTCAAATTAAAAATACCATGGACTGTCATACTATATAATTTTGTTATTTTAAACAATATTTTTAAATTTAACATTTCAAATTGTGCTTTTTATTTTTTAATTCCTTTAATGAATTTTATTGATTTTAACTTACTTAAGATGATACTAATCCTAACTTGCAATACTATTGAATTTTTTTACTCTCAACCGTCTTCGGCAATATGTTAAAAATCTATTTTTACATCGCCCGGAGGGTGTTTTTTTAGTTGCTTCTAGTATAACATAAATTTTTCTTGAATATAAAGAGACGTTTGTGTATGTTAGAGAAAAGGCATTCATCGTACGAAATCGACGATCCAAACGTTCCAATTCCAGCAGTAATCTGTCGTTCGTATTTTGCATACTTTTCGCAGTCAAAGCGCTTTATAGGAAGGCTTACAAATTCCTCTCTCCACACCAGGATGTGGGAATAATTGTAAGGAGGGTTTCTTGTCTACGGCATCCAGTCGAAAGAAAAAACAAAACAGAAACATGAAATCCAAAACTTACCGTTGTTTAGTGTTGTTCTGGGAATCTGTGCACCCCCGCGAATGCACATAATATCTCCCATCCGATCATCCAAACATGTGTGGTTTGCTCTATAGAAGCCGTTTACCCTAATAATCAAAATCAGCCTGTCTAAGCTGCATCGAGTGTTCACATTATTCTAACCTTGAGCGAGTTTTTCAGTTAAAACTCATTTAAATCCAGCCACAAACGAAGAGGGCTAATAGAAATACAGATGTGACTGTTTCTAATCTTGGTTTCAATGCAGCCATATTGGCCACTTATCATTAATACAACACGCCTGTGAAAGGCATATATAAACAACAGACTGAGAAAAAAATCGTTTTAAAAGAAATGTTGACTAAAATCCAAAGTGCTCAAATGCTGAACCAACAGAAGCAGATATAAAAACTAAAAAACATTTAGTCCCATTCTGTTAAGAACTTCTTGGAGCTAATGTTTTATGCGTTTCATTTAAAACAGAAAATCACAATCAGCAGCAAATATATAATTGTTAATGAGGTGATGTACACCCCTATTGACCAAGTGGAATGTTATGTGCTGAACAGGTTACTTATAAATAACACGGACAATTGTGGCCTTAGCAGTTAAGCCAATGCGAGCACGGCCAATACTCTATGTTCGAACGTAGTGCCTCCCACACCTCTCTATTGTATTTGTCTACTTTTTCTAGTTAATACGATTTTTTTCTACTTTTTTACCCGTCATTTATGTTCTTTATTTGACCCCTTAAAACATCATAACGGATTAATATATTAGGGTACTAAGTGCACACAAGCAGATAATAGCCTTAGATTACGATAAAAAACATACATTTCATTGACATACCCCCAAACCTTTGATTACCACTAGGATCATAGGGGTAGGCGGTTAATGTATTGCGTTATTGTCATAGGTTACTTCATCTAATGCTATTTATACGTTAAAATGCAGATTTCCCCAATAGATTTATTTCATTCGTGCGCATATTCTGCATTAAGTAACCATATTAGTTTGCCAACCCTTGAATTAGCATGTATAAAAGGGGGATGTGGTTTCGGTGGTCTTCTCTTGATGGCGTCTGTTTGATGGTTTTTGAATTGGGGGTAAGTAAAAAAAGTAAAGTCAGTCGGGGCGGCCTAATGTCGGTATTCAGCCAGCACAGCGACGGGAGTCTATCCCCTTTTTTCAATTAGTGCTAGACCAAGGAGGTTATTTAGTACTGTTTTTTTTTTTGAGTCTGAGCGCCTCCCCTTTACCCCCATTTTTTTCAGCCTCCGCTCACTTTACACGAACAGATCCCATGATGGCTACTCATTACGCTGTTGGTCGAGGGCCGGCGCTATTACGAACTAGAACCTTGTGCTGTTCTAGGCCGAACGCTCTACCGACTGAGCAACTGGCCCTTTTACAAAATATGTTTTGAATAGTACTTGCAATTTTAAATAAATGGGCAACTTATAAGTAGTGGTGGTATTTCCGAGGTATGAAGGAATTATACTGTTTTTATAATTCAACTTGATGAGGATATATATCTCTCCATAAAGGCATATAAATGATATCCAATTATTAACAGGCTTTATTAAGGAAGCGGCATGTTAATCGGTTAAACGTCGAATGGGAAATGGAACTCTGTTTCGCCCCGAGTTTCACATCCTGGATGTGGTATAGTCGTGCAATTCACGTTATGCGCTAATATCCCTTGGGAAAGGTATGAATCCTACTCTCCTCAACTATGGTAATAGCAGGCAGACTGGGTCTTTAAAACCCATATGGCAGGTAACCAGTCTAGTAGAAGGGAAAACTTGAATTCAAAACCTGTTGAACTACTCAGCCTTAACAATTTGACCTTGCTGCGTTTCAATCGTATTCCTGCTCGTTGCGGAGGAGGTGGTAATATATATTATACAGTGCATTCCTCATGTACTTTGCATCTCGCTGTGGTGAATTGGAAAACGGTTAAATAAAGGAATTAAACACTCTAAATCTGTGTCTGTCAGTTTGTAAAATAAGCATCCGCAAGAAAACGTTTTGTTTTGTAATAACAATAGTATAACTATATATATAATATTTAAAGGAAGAAACCCAATAGCAGTCTAATCTCCCATAATAATGTTTATTCGACGCAAAATTGGGCGCCATAATAAAATTAAAGTGCATTCCGCTCCACAATTTACCCACAGTGCGGTCCATCCTTGACAGCAATCAGGGTTTTCGTGAATTTCCAAGTGTTGAGACCCATCTGATGAGACAAAATTTGGGGAGCCGGTTTAAATCAAAACTTAGATTTATATGGGCCCCAATTTTCGTCGAAATAAACTTTATTATGGAGATTACTGTATTGAGTTCTTCTTCCTTTATTGATAAATATTGCTCTGTATATAATCTAAAAGGTTATTTTACATTGAGCTCTCTTAGTGATTTAATGATTCACTGTATTTATACATACGGCTCATAATAATTAGTACAGTGGATCTTAGAAATCACATATAGAATCATCCTTACTACCAAGTTTTGGAGATACAAATCTCTATAATATATATAGTATATATATATATATTATATATATATAATATATTATGCATAATGGTACACAGTAATTAATCTACAGATCCATAAAGGATCTTTCAGGGAAAAATCCAGTGGATTAATCAAGAATTGATTAATTGCAGTTGCTTTGCGCTGCTGTACCATTATCATAGTAAATTTGCTCTATCACCAACGTATTGAGCACTTTATATTTGTCATATCGCTGCCTTATCATTTTGTGAAATCTTGCATCAACTAAACATTGTGACCTGTTTCACCGCGGTAAGTCACCTTTCCACAAATGCCATATATATACTATATAGAATATATAATCTTGGAGGTCTGGTCTTGTAGTACTAGACGAGGCTGTTTGATTTCACGTAGTGCCTAATACCCTCTGGGAAAGGTATTGCATCCAACTACTCCAACTTACTCAGCTAGGGCTAAAATAGTAGGCTTCTGGACACTTAAATCCATGGCTATGATCACCAGTGTAGAGAAATGAAAACTCTGAATTCAACCATGTTAACTCGTTTAAAAAACTGACCTTGTGTCACATAACCTGCTCGTGTGGGGGTTGGTAAATGCATATATATATTGTGTGGTGTGTGTGTATCTATTATTTATCTTTTCTCTCTCTCTCTCTCTCTCTCTACTCTCTCTCTCTATATAATATATATTAATATATAATAATATATAGATATATATATATAAAATTTTGGGGAGTGGCCTATTGCCGGTATCAGCCTAACGACGAGGCGAATATATCCCATTATCGCTAGCGCGTAGAGAGATTTGTGTTTGCTGAAGTGGAGCATCACACCTACAGTCAGCTCCCCACTTTGTCGCACGTTTATAGATTACAATACACTAAAGCAGCGATTAGTAAAAACATGACTATGAAAGCTTTCTTTCATGCGCGTTGTCTTGATAATAAGTGGCAAATACGTTGCTTTGAACTGTGGTAACAACCACCCCTTAAATGTTGTTTGTAATCTATGAAAACAATAATAATATATATAAGATGCAGCTAAATGGTATTGCACTTATTTTGATTTTTATTCAACCTCAGAACACTCTCATACTACAAGAATAATCATACTTTTTCTCGCAAAATCTTACTGTTTTATCAACACCAGACCATCTCATACTACAAGAATAATCATACTTTTTCTTCGAAAATCTTATCTGTTTATCAACAGACACTCTTATACTACAAGAAATAAATCATACTTTTTTCTCAAAATCTTACTGTTTATCACACAGACACTCATACTACAAGAAATAATCATACTTTTTTTCTTGCAAAATCTTGCTGTTTATCAACGCAGACACTCTTTACTACTAAGAAATAATCATACTTTTTCTCGCAAAATCTTACTGTTTATCACACAGCAGTCTCATACTTACAAGAAAATAATCATACTTTTTCTCACAAAAATCTTACATAACACAGACACTCTCATACTACAAGAAATAATCATACTTTTTCTACAAAAATCTTACTGTTTATCACACAGACCTCTCATACTACAAGAAATAATCAATACTTATTTCTCGTAAAATCTTACTTGTTTTATCAACAGACACTCTTCATACTACAAGAAATAATCTACTATTTCTCGCAAAATTTCTTACTGTTTATCAACACAGACATTTCATAATACGAGAAAATAATCATACTTTTTCTCGTAAAATCTTACTGTTATCAACGACACTCTTAATACTACAAGAAATAATCATACTTTTTCTACAAAATCTACTGTTATAATCAACACAGAACTATCTATATGCTACTACAAGAAATAATCATACTTTCTCTCGGCAAAATCTTACTGTTTTATCAACAACACTTCTCATACTACAAGAAATAATCATACTTTTTTTCTAGCAAAATCATCTTACTGTTTATCAACACAGACACTCTCATACTACAAGAAATAATCATACCTTTTCTCTAGCAAAATCTTACTGTTATATAACACAGACACTCTTCATACTACAAAGAAATAATCATACTTTTTCTCTGCAAATCTTACTGTTTATCAACACAGACAACTCTCATACTACAAGAATAATCATACTTTTTCTCGCAAAATCTTACTGTTTATCAACACAGACACTCTCATACTCATAGAAATAATCATACTTTTTCTATTGCCAAAATCTTACTGTTTATCAACACAGACACTTCATACTACAAGAAAAATAATCATACTTTTTCAGCAAAATCTTACTGTTTATCAACACAGACACTTCCATACTACAAGAAATACATAACTTTTTCTAGCAAAAATCTTACTGTTTTGATCCAACGACAGGACATCTTTCATACTACGAGAAATAATCATTACTTTTTCTTTCGTTCAAAATCTTACTGTTTATCAACAGACACTCTATTTTACTACAAGAAATAATCTATACTTTTTCTCACAAAATCTTACTGTTTATCAACACCAGACACTCTCATACTACAAGAAATAATCATGACTTTTTTCTCGTTAAAATCTTTACTGTTTATCCAACACAGGCAAAAACACTTTCTCAAACATTATACAAGAATAATTCATACTTTTCTCGACAAAATCTTACTGTTTATCAACACAGACACTTCTCATACTACAAGAAATAATCATACTTTTTCTTGCAAAATCTTACTGTTTATCACACAGACACTCTCATACTACAAGAAATAATCATACTTTTCTCTGCCAAAATCTTTACTGTTTATCAACACAGACTCTCATACTACGAGAAATAATCATTCTTTTTCTCGTAAAAATCTTACTGTTATCAACAACACTCATTACTACAAGAAAATAATCATACTTTTTCTCCAAAATCTTACTGTTATCAACACAGACACTTCATACTACCAAGAAATAATCAATACTTTTTCTCGAAAATCTTACTGTTTATTCAACACAGACACTCTCATACTACAAGAAATAATCATACTTTTCTCGCAAAATCTTACTGTTTATCAACACAGACACTCTATACTACAAGAAATAATCATACTTTTTCTGCAAAATTTACTGTTTATCAACCAGACACTCATACTACAAGAAATAATCATTACTTTTTCTGCAAATCTTACTGTTTATCAACACAGACCACTCATACTACAAAGAAATAATCATACTTTTTCCTCACAAAATCTTATCCAACACAGACACTCTCATACTACAAGAATAATCATACTTTTTCTCACAAAATCCTTACTGTTTATAACACACAGACTTCTCATATACAAGAAAATAATCATATCTTTTTCTCTCGAAAATCTTACTGGTTTATCAACACAGACACTCTCTTATACTAAGAAATATCATATACTTTTCTCGCAAAATCTTAACTGTTATTCAACACAGACATCTCTATATACAAGAAATAATCATACTTTTTCTCGCAAATCTTACTGTTTATCAACAAACAGAACTCTTCATACTCAAAAATAATCATACTTTTTCTAGGCAAAAATCTTACTGTTTATCAACCACAGACACTCTCTATACTACAAGAAATAATCATGACTTTTTCTCGTCAGAAAATCTTACTGTTTATCAAAAGCACCTTCATACTACAAGGAAATAATCATACTTTTTTTCTAGCAAAATCTTACTGTTATAACACAGACACTTCACTACTAAAGAAATAATCATACTTGTTTCTAGCAAAATCTTACTTTTAATCAACACAGACACTCTCATACTACAGAAATAACATACTTTTTCTGCAAAATCTTACTGTTTATCAACACAGACACTGCTCATACTACAAGAAATAATCATACTTTTTCTCAAAAATCTTACTGTTTATCAACACAGACACTCTCATACTACAAAAAATAATCATACTTTTTCTCGCAAATCTTACTGTTTATCAACACAGACACTTCTACTACAAGAATAATCATACTTTTCTAGCAAAATCTTACTGGTTTTTTCAACACAGACACTCCTCATACTACAAGAAATAATCATATCTTTTTCTAGGCAAAATCTTACTGTTTATCAACACAGACATTCTCATACTACAGAAAATAATCATACTTTTTCTCGAAAATCTTACTGTTTATCAACACAGACACTCTCATACTACAAGAAATAATCATACTTTTTCTAGCAAAATCTTACTTTTATCAACACAGACACTCTCATACTACAAGAAATAATCATACTTTGTTCTCGATAATTATCTTACTGTTTATCAACACAGACATCTCTCATACTACAAGAAATAATCATACTTTTTCTCACGCAAAATCTTACTGTTTATCAACACCAGGACACTCTCATGTACTACAAGGAAATAATCATCTTTTTCTTTCAACAAAATCTTACTGTTTATCAACACAGACACTCTCATACTACAAGAAAATAATCATACTTTTTCTCAGTAAAAATCTTACTGTTTATCAACAGACATTCTCATACTACAAGAATATAATCATACTTTTTCTCGAAAATACTCTACTCGTTTATCAACACAGAACATCCTTCATTCTACAAGAAATAATCTATACTTTTTCTCGCAAAATTACTTACTCAACACAGACACTCTCATACTACAGAATATTTCGATTACTTTTTCTCCAAAATCTTACTGTTTATCAACACAGACCACTCTCATACTACAAGAAATATTCATACTTTTTCTGCAAAATCTTCGTGTTTATCAACGCACACTCTTATACTACAAGAAATAATCATACTATTTCTCGCAAAATCTTACTGCTTTAATCAACACATGGACACTTCTCCATATACAGAAATACATCATACTTTTTTCTCCCAAAATCTTCTGTTTATCAACACAGACCACTTCTTATACTACAAGAAAATATTCATACTTTTTTCTAGAAAATCTCTGTTTATATCAACAGACACTCTTATACTACAAAAATAATCGATAACCTTTATTCTCGTAAAAGAATCTTACTTGTTTAATCAACTGTTATCACAGACACTCTCATACTACAAGAAAATAATTACTTTTTCTAGCAAATCTTACTGTTTATCAACACAGAACTCTCCAATACTACAAGAAATAATCATACTTTTTCTAGCAAAATCTTACTGTTTATCAACAGACACTCTTATACTACAAGAAATAATCATACTTTTTTTCTCGTAAAATCTTACTGTTTATCAACACACAGACACTCTCATACTACAAGAAATAATCATACTTTTTCTCGCAAAATCTTACTGTTTATCAACACAGACACTCTCATACTACAAGAAATAATCATACTTTTTCTCGCAAAATCTTACTGTTTATCAACACAGACACTCTCATACTACAAGAAATAATCATACTTTTTCTAGCAAAATCTTACTGTTTATTCAACACAGACACTCTCATAATACAAGAAATAATCATACTTTTTTCTAGCAAAATCTTACTGTTTATCAACACAGACACTCTCATACTACAAGAAATAATCATACTTTTTCTCACAAAATCTTACTTTTATCAACACAGACACTCTCATACTACAAGAAATAATCATACTTTTTCTAGCAAAATCTTACTGTTTATCAACACAGACATTCTCTACTACGAGAAATAATCATACTTTTTCTCGTAAAATCTTACTGTTTATCAACAGACACTCTTATACTACAAGAAAATCATACTTTTTCTCACAAAATCTTACTGTTTATCAACACAGACACTCTCATACTACAAGAAATAATCATACTTTTTCTCGTAAAATCTTACTGTTTATCACAGACACTCTCATACTACAAGAAATAATCATACTTTTTTCTCGCAAAAATCTTACTGTTTATCAACACAGACACTCTCATACTACAAGAAATAATCATACTTTTCTCGCAAAATCTTACTGTTTATCAACACAGACATTCTCATACTACAAGAAATAATCATACTTTTCTCGTAAAATCTTACTGTTTATCAACACAGACAGTCTCATACTACAAGAAATAATCATACTTTTTCTCGCAAAATCTTACTGTTTATCAACGCAGACACTCTTATACTACAAGAAATAATCATACTTTTTCTCGTCAAATCTTACTGTTTATCAACAGACACTCTTATACTACAAGAAATAATCATACTTTTTCTCACAAAATCTTACTGTTTATCAACACAGACACTCTCATACTACAAGAAATAATCATACTATTTCTCGCTAAATCTTACTGTTTATCAACTCAGACACTCTTATACTACAAGAAATAATCATACTTTTTCTCGCAAAATCTTACTGTTTATCAACACAGACAGTCTCATACTACAAGAAATAATCATACTATTTCTCGCAAAATCTTACTGTTTATCAACACAGACACTCTTATACTACAAGAAATAATCATACTTTTTCTCGCAAAATCTTACTGTTTATCAACACAGACACTCTCATACTACAAGAAATAATCATACTATTTCTCGCAAAATCTTACTGTTTATCAACACAGACACTCTTATACTACAAGAAATAATCATACTTTTTCTCGCAAAATCTTACTGTTTTATCAACACAGACACTCTCATACTACAAGAAATAATCATACTATTTCTCGCAAAATCTTACTGTTTATCAACACAGACACTCTCATACTACAAGAAATAGTCATACTTTTTCTAGCAAAATCTTACTGTTTATCAACACAGACACTCTCATACTACATGAAATAAATCTTACTTTTTCTAGCAAAATCTTACTGTTTATCAACACAGACACTCTCATACTACATGAAATAATCTTACTTTTTCTCGCAAAAATCTTACTGTTTATCAACACAGACACTCTCATACTACAAGAAATAATCATACTTTTTCTCGCAAAATCTTACTGTTATCAACACAGACACTCTCATACTACAAGAAATAATCATACTTTTTCTAGCAAAATCTTACTGTTTATCAACACAGACACTCTCATACTACAAGAAATAATCATACTTTTTTCTAGCAAAATCTTACTGTTTATCAACACAGACACTCTCATACTACAAGAATAAATCATACTTTTTCTAGCAAAATCTTACTGTTTTTCAACACAGACACTCTCATACTACAAGAAATAATCATACTTTTTCTCGCAAAATCTTACGGTTTATCAACACAGACACTCTCATACTACAAGAAATAATCATACTTTTTTCTAGCAAAATCTTACTGTTTTAAACACAGACACTCTCATACTACAGAAAAAAATCATACTTTTTCTAGCAAAATCTTACTGTTTATCAACACAGACATTCTCATACTACAAGAAATAATCATACTTTTTCTCACAAAATCTTACTGTTTATCAACACAGACACTCTCATACTACAAGAAATAACCATACTTTTTCTACAACACAGACACTCTCATACTACAAGAAATAATCATACTTTTTCTCGCAAAATCTACTGTTTATCAACACAGACATTCTCATACTACAAGAAATAATCATACTTTTTCTCGCAAAATCTTACTGTTTATCAACACAGACACTCTCATACTACAAGAAATAATCATACTTTTTCTAGCAAAAATCTTACTGTTTATCAACACAGACACTCTCATAATACAAGAAATAATCATACTTTTTCTCGTAAAATCTTACTGTTTATCAACAGACACTCTTATACTACAAGAAATAATCATACTTTTTCTCGCAAAATCTTACTGTTTATCAACACAGACATTCTCATACTACAAGAAATAATCATACTTTTTCTCGCAAAATCTTACTGTTTATCAACACAGACACTCTCATACTACAAGAAATAATCATACTTTTTCTAGCAAAATCTTACTGTTTATCAACACAGACAGTCTCATACTACAAGAAATAATCATACTTTTTCTCGTAAAATCTTACTGTTTCCAACAATGCGAGAAAGCAATGAAGTTCTTTGCGCTAACAATCTACAGCATCTAAACCATGTCTACCCTTGACACTTGAAAACAGCTTTTTCCCCACTTCTTCTTGAAGGGTGTTGCCCGGAGATCTCTTCATGGTTGCTCCTTACCAGTTAAGGGTGACAGTATTCCATCATCTGTGAGCCAAAATGGCACGTTAATCTCGCCGGGACGCCCGACTGCGAGAGAGAGAGAGAGGGAGGGGGAGATGGAGGGGGAGAGAGGGAGAAAGCGAGAGAGAGGGGGAAGAAATGTTGAAAGCATTCTCGGACGCAAATGCTTTTCGTCTAATGATATATTGTTGTAATGATGGCTAGCATATGTAACAGCCGGCGTGGGATAGGCAACGCTGGTTGAAAGTTGAATAAGGCAACTAACGTTTCTCATTCTTCATTGTTTATTGTTTGTTTGTTTGTTTTGGGGGGTTTTTTTTGTATTTTTGTTGAATTTTGTTTTTGTTTTTCTTCAAATATTCATGCATGTGTGTGTCTTTCTATGTATGGGGACGATTCAGATGATTTGTCTTTTGATAAAGAAAAAAATAAAAATATCGCACAATTTGTAGATCTATCATCTTCCTTAATCATTTATGTATCAAATTTGGTTTTATATAATCTTTATTCAATCTGCTATTAGGTATTTACCCAGCCCCTCCTCCCAGATCTCCAGCTGGTTATGAGTTCTGTGTTTTTTGGGGCTCTTTAACCTTTGTTAGGCAACCAGTCTTGGAGAAGAAAATTTCTGAATTCAAACCTGTTAAAGTCTGCCTAAAAATTGACCTTGTGTTGCATCCTGCTCGTGCAGAGGGGTTGGGTAAATACATAGTTCTATGCACAAGCTGTATGTGAAAGGTGTACAAGGATGGAAAACGTTTTAATTGACAATGATTGAGATTAAAATGATGAGCAAAAGACATCTTTATTGTTGAAATAACAGAGGCAAAGAGTTCGAACATGGATTTCTTAGATTGTCGTGTAACTGTCATAACCAACTAATGGACATGCCCATTCTCCAAGGAAGACAATTATTTTATTGTCTCCCTACAGTATAAACCAAAGTTAAAACTTTCATCAGCTGAAAATAACTAAACATACATTCTAATTGTTGTTGTGCCTCCCTCAGTAATTACTTGGTTTATCATTGTATGATACCAAGTCAAACGATGTGTGGGAAGATTATATTGCATCAATAGTTTTCCTTCTTTTAAAATTAGCATTTGAAAGTCAAATATGAAACTATCTTGGCCACAAAGTGATCTTCTTGCCTTCTATTTAAGTTTTAAATATTTTTAAATTGTAGGTTTTTTTTGTTTTTTGTTTTTTTTCCTAGACTGATTTACCTACCGAGGCTAAATAAACCAGTCTACCCTACATGACGAGACTAACGTAAAGGTAAGCGATTAGAAAATTAAACTGAGATGCCTGATGATTGAAATATCAGTTTCATGAAACCTAAAGAAACCGAAAGTCATTTTAAGATTAAACATTATTAATTAAGAATATAACCTTAAGACATCTAACATATTTAAGTATTGTAGCAATTACTAAGAAAATAATACACACACCCACACCATACATACATATATATAATATATATATATATATATATATATATATATATATATATATATATATATATCTGTACGGTATTCTACACATCGAGCCATCCTTTGCTGGGATTACTCTTGTCAAGTTCATTTTCTATAAGAAAAAGTATCCAATTTTATGCGATACATGCGTTGTAAGTGCCTTCAAGTAAAAATTTAATATATACTTTATTCAGCAACGTTTCTAAATAAACAAACATCCAAAAATCTTATTCACTTCGCCGAAGGGCAAACGGTCTGTTTGTTGTTATTATTCTCTCAATAACGCCCCCTTACCTATTATGGTAGAGGCGTGAGTATCATTTGACCACCTTACTTTCGCTAGGATGGTCAGCTGTGTACTGTGGCCGAGGCGATAAAGTGTTTCACTAGTGTTTCACTGTGTCTGCTGAAGTCCCGGTCTCGATTTCTTGTCGGAGGGAAACCGTTAGTATATACCGCTATGAGACTTAATAAAGTCGAAACAGTCTGTACGGTATTCTACACATCGAGCCATCTTTGCTGGGATTACTCTTGTCAAGTTCATTTTTCTATAAGAAAAAGTATCGAATTTTATGGCGATACATGCGCGTTGTAAAGTGCCTTTAAGTAAAAATTTAATATATATATATATATATATATATAATATATATATATATATTATATATATATATATATATATATAATCCAAAAGTCCAGAGAAAAATCTTCCTTACGACACAAGAGTTTATTTAAATAAAACCAAGTCGCAGTCTGAGAGCTCAATGTGTGCTCTTAATGTTAGAGTCACAGAGCAAATATATGGGTAAAGAAATAACAAAAGACTTAGAGATTTAGCGTATAGTCTATTTCAGGGAGCTTAGACAAATAGTCTAAATCTCCCGACTCATCAGATGCGAATCCAGTCTTTTGTTTTTTCTTTACTCACTTAGGCATATTTATTTACGCATTCACGTCTTCCTATGTTGCGTGTATGTGTGCCCGCGTGCAAGCATGTTTGGTTGACACCGCGACCTCGTGCGTATTTTCAACATTTAGTCAGCCCGTCGTTCTATAAACCCCCAACCCGCCCATAATATACAACATTTATAATCTTAAAGTTAATATTATTCAACCCCACTCCTCAATTAACTCGACCTGACAATATATAATATACGTAACCTCCACATCCAGATATGGAAAAAAAACATACACACCCACACACATACACGCACGAACACAAACGCTCGCACGTAAACATTGTTCAAATGTCGCACATTCACAGAACAACGTATTATTGTGTGACCAGTTACCCCGCGTACGCAACCTTTATGCTGTCCATAAACAATCTCATACATTCAAATTACCACCACATACATACGCATATCATTTTATCTAATCATATGCATCCCTTGTCTATTGAATTTTCTTAAATTTTTTTCGATTTTTTTCGATTTTCCTTGCATTTGAAACATCTTCACTTGATGATGGCATCGCATGAAACCAATATGTCGTGAATGTTGCTTTGTCACCTAAATAAATAGACATGTAAAACCT
>CM042144.1:2843792-2851292 GCA_023376005.1 Doryteuthis pealeii | reverse complement strand
GCATGTTCATTTGTTCCGTGAAGAACCTCTATGAGGTAGTTTGTTTTTTTAGATGCTCTTATATATGTGAGGGAGGGGTTCATGGGCGTTGTGTGTATGACTGTATGTGTATACATATATATGTATGTGTGTTACATATACTGTGTGGGTGTGATATATATATATATATAATATATATATATATATATATATCTTTTAAGAAAAAATAATTTCAGAATTATTTTTTACTGGACTCATTTGAAGCATGAAATGAATTTATGCAAAATTATTAAAAATTGATAATTCAAAGAAACGGGGCGATTTACTTACCTTTTTGAGTTCCTGTCGACAAATGGTTACAATTCTTGACTAACTAATTTAGAAATTTACGTGTATTCTTGAACGAAAACGCGAAGGAAATATATCTTATTATAATGGAGATTGTGTGTTTTTCTGTCTGTAACCGAAACTATATTACTACTCAAGTCACAATTCCCTTCGTTATTTACATCACATTCTCCATGATTTTATTTATATTTAAACCTCAATTATAAATAAAATTGCTTCACCTTTTTATTAGTGTTGTCCATATCTACATACAAATAACATGCAATTGTATTTATATCAACAAAAAGTGGTGTACAATGTTAATGAATATATTGATATAAAAATGTGATTATTAAATATGTGCTTAGTATTACTGATTTCTAATTGTTGGTTTTATTTTAATGAATATAAGCACAAATCTCTTCAATGAATCTTAAATGAAATCCATTAACAAGAAAAAATAACTGTCATTTTATTCTTTATTTCCTAATTTAACTAAATAGTTAAATTAGGAAAATTTACCAATGAAAGACGGGAGTAAGGGAAAATGATGGAAGAGTTGTTTCAAAGTTGTTCTATTTTTCAATCATACTCCCTCTGTTCCAAATCTTTTTATCTGCATTCTTATTCAGTTTCATTAGCCTTTCTAATTTAATATGATATTTTATTATATTAAAACTTAAATACTTGCACCCGGGGGGTGCATATATTTGCTAGTATGTATAAATATATATATGTATATACATAGGGGGGACAAAAAGTTAGTCTCGCATATCAATTGATACTAAATTCTCGTAGGATACCCCATTAAAAGCCCTACATATAAAAAGACCTTGCATTGATCCAGTCATTTTTTAAATAAGATATAAATGATGCGATTTGCTGAATATCAAATTAATATTTCAAAGCAAAAAAAATAAAAAATAAATAAAAGTAGATAAATAAATAAATAAATAAATAAATAAAGTAATTAAATTAATGTGAAAAAATAAACAATCTTTATAAAAATAACATTATTAATTCAAAGCGTAGCTGATTAAAAATCAAATTATTATAATATACTATACTATAATAATTTGATAATAATTTGATAAAAAATTTAAAAATAATATACTATACTAAGTATAGTATATTATTTGTTTTTAGACTTGAAAATATTACCAAAAAAACGATATGCAAAAAAAAAAAAATGAAACATACATTTGAGAAAATAATTTTTGAATGTGCTAAATTACAGAACTGATTTTGGTACAAAAACAGAATAGCGCGCAGTAGATAATATCATAAGAATCGTATTTTACTAATAAATATGTGTGTGTGTGTGTGTGTGTGTGTGTGTGTGTGTGTGTGTGTGTTTATATAGAGATGTATATGCACATATGTATTGTTACTTAATTTTAGTGCAAGGCCTAAAAATATAAGGCTACATTAAAATCACGAATAATGTGATGTTATACTAGGTAGCAAATTTTACATCACGATATATATATATATATATATATATATATATATATATATATATATATATATATATTATATAAAACCTTTTAGATATAGGTTGCTTATAAAAAGTTAAATTTACTTTAAGATTGTAACATATTCTAAAGCAATAAAATAAGTATCCATTAATGTATATAATTCGGTTAACAACATTAATCTTTATACGCACATACTCTAATAACTCTCGTAAGTGCATCACACTTGAAATGTAAAAAGTTTTGAAATAGATAGCTTATGGCCTAAACTTGTTGAGATGAACCAATTATTTTATTTACTAACATTATAGTTACCAGTATATATATATATATATATATATATATATATATATATATATATATTATATATATATATATAATTATATATATATATATATATATATTATATATATATATATATATATATATATATATATATATCACCCTCCGGGTGCAAGTATTTAAGTTTTAATGTGATAAAATATTGTATTAAATTAGAAAGGCTAATGAAACTAAATAAGAATACAGATAAAAAGATTTGAAACAGAGGGAGAATAATAAAAGATTTGAAACAGAGGGAGTATAATCAAAAATGGAACAACTGAAACTTACTCTTCCATCACTCTCGTCTTTCATTGTTATTTTTCTAATTTAAGTATTTAGTTATAAGAGGAAGTAAAGAATAAAATGACAGTTATTTTATCTTGTTAGTGGATTTCATTTAAGATTCATTGAAGAGATTTTTGCTCATATTCATTAAGATAAAACCAAACAGTTAGAAATCAATAATACTAAGCACATATTTATTAAATTCGATTTTTTAATATTAATATGCAAATTAGCCTTCCCGTTAACACTGTAAACCGCTGTTTTGTCGTATATATAAATATAATTGCATGTTGTCAGTATGTAGACATAGTAAACAGTATTAATAATGTAAGACAATTTTATTAATAATTGAGGTTTAGATAAAAATAAAATCATCAAGAATGTGATGTCAATAACTAAGAGAATTGTGACTTGAGTAGGAATATAGTTTCGGTTACAGACAGAAAAACACACAATCTCCATTATAATAAGATATATATAAGATATATATATATGTATATAAGTAAAAATATAACAAAGGACTTAGAATTTTTGCGTTATAGTCTATTTCAGGAAAACTTCGACAAGGTGTCTAACACTGCCAAATCATCATATGCGAATGACGAATTCTTTATTACTTTTAAGGCATTTGAAAACATATTTTTGTCCTGTTTCCCTCTGCTGTGGGCCATGAGAAAGATATTTTACCATTAAAAATAAAATATAAATAAATCTGTTTTCAAATGCCTTAAAAGTAATAAAAAATTCATCATTCGCATCTGATGATTTAGGAGAGTTAGACACTTTGTCTAAGTTTCCTGAAATAGACTATAATGCAAAAATTCTAAGACTTTTGTTATATTTTCACTTATAAATTTGCTCTGTGACTCTAACAATAAGAGTACACATTGAGCTCTGCAAACTCGTTTAAAAAAAATCCTCTGTCGTAAGGAAGATTTATTCTCCGGATTTTTGGATTATATATATTAGCAAATATATGCACCCTCTGGGTGCAAGTTTTTAAGTTTTAAAATAATAAAATATCATGTTAAATTAGAAAGGCTAATGAAACTAAATAAGAATTCAGATAAAAATATTTGGAACAGATGGGGTATAATCGGAAAATAGAACAACTTTGAAACTAACTGTTCCACCATTTTCCCTTACTCCCGTCTTTCAGTGGTAAATTTCCCTAATTTAATTAAAATAGGAAGAAAAGAATAAAATTACAGTTATTTCTTTATGTTAAAAGATTTCTGTTAAGATTTATCCCGAGATTTTTGACATATTATTAAGATAAAACCAAACAATTAGAAATCAATAATACTAAGCATATATTTATTAAAATCAAATTTTTTTAAGATCAATATGCAAATTAGCCTTCCATTCACACTGTAAACCGCTATTTCGTTGAATATATAAATATAATTGCATGTTATTAGTATGTAGATATTGTTAACAGTCTTAATGATGTAAAACAATTTTACTAATAATTGAGGTTTAAATAAAAAATAAAATCATGGAGAATGTGATGTAAATAACAAAGGGAATTGTGACTTGTATAGTAATATAGTTTCGGTTACAGACAGACAAACCCACAATCTCCATTATAATAATATATATATATATATATATATATATATATATATATATTGTTTGTATGTTTAGAGTAGTGCAGACGTTACGGCCGAATTTCTTGGTATTATCAGTTTCTCGCCTATGAGATTTAAAAGTAACTTAATAATTGAAAATAATAACTAAGTTCCCATTACTGACTACAATACCATAAAATCATCAATTTCCATACACGTGTACCAAATTAAAGTCGCTTAGACGAGAATATGACAGGTATCAAGCACCGTTGTCTTCGCTACCATAACTTACATACATTCTCTATCCATGATATTGAAATCTATTTACTTATAAGTAAGTAAGTAAAGTCGTCGGGGTGGCCTAAAGTCGGTATCAGCCAATCAGCGAGGGAGTCTATCCCCTTTTCTCTAGCGATAAACCAAGGAGATTGTTTATGAGTCTGAGGTGGAGTACCACACCTACGCTCAGCTCCTTACTTTACCGCACAGATCCCTGGGCTACTCATACGCTGAGTTGGCGAGGGCCGGTATCGAACCAGAAACCTTGTGGTTTCTAGCCGAACGCTCTACCGACTGAACTAACCCGGCCCTTTTACTTATAAACGTTGTCACAAATACAATCAAATTTATAAGTGCACACATTCACACACACACACACACACAGATATATATATATATATATATAATATATATATATATATATATATATATATATGTATATATATATATACTGCTAAAATGGTATAACTGCACTGTTGAGAGGTGATACCTCGAACCACGTGTCTTTAGTTTACTAATATTATATATATATATATATATATATATATATATAATATATATATATATATATATATATAACGGCCTACTTATTATCATAGGGGAACATATGTAACATTAAGAGAGAGTTGTTTCTAACAGGCTGATTTAAATTCTAAACTCATTCTGGGCCGCATATGAACTTGGCCCAGAACGCGGGGGCGGGTTTAACTATAAGAATTACCGGAGAAAATAATAAAATGATAAAAAGTAGAATTTATTAGTCGTTATTTTAATTCTTTTCAAAATGAAAATACGTATTTACACTTTTACTAATCGACGAATTATAAACGGCTGTGATTTACCTTGCTTTTATGCTTTTCAATCGCCTATACGGTCTGTTTTGCTTTATAGACGCTATTTGGTAAAATTACTAATGCATAATTCTTTGCATTTAAATATTGAATTATTAAAGTTCTTCGCGATATTTTGTTTCTAAAAATGGTTAACAAATGTGTTGCATTTGGCTGCACTAGTGAATATCGTAATGATAGTGTAAAAGTATCAACATTTTCTTTTCCTCTTGAAAAATCCGATATTCTCGAGAAATGGATCAGATTTTGTTAACCGTAATGACTGGTTTCCTACGAAAAATTCACTTCTTTGTTTCAAACATTTTAAAAATAAATTTATTTTGAAAGGAAAGCGAAACAAACTTAATTGGAATTTACATCCAATTCCTACAATCCATTCAGAATAATGCCTACAACCCGTCCTTCGGGACGGGGGTCCAGTGCGCTTCGGCCACTGGACCGGTGAGATGGTAAATTATTAGCGTCGATCCCAGAGGGCCATCCCTCCAGGCAATACCTGCCCCCTTGACTTAAAGGGGCAGGGCTGGGTTTATTGCCCAGCGCCTGAGGCGCCCCCTTGAGGGGGAATGCCGACGGGATCGACGCAATTTTTCTACCTGCCACCCATGAGTCTCGGTTTGTGGGTGGTCCCACATAAATAGGGCCTTCGTGCCTGACTCGGTACGAGTGGGGTACTGGGAAAATAAACCTACAATCCATTCAGAAAAATTAAGAAAACCGTCCTTTTGCTGATTACAACAAAATTGAGGAAACCTCCGCAAATCCAACGTATTCACAAACCAAATGAATTACAAGATTTTCTTTCAGCTGACTCGATAAAGGATTTTAATCAATTGGAAGAAGGAAAGTTTTGTCTTAAAGGGTTTTAATTTTTTTTAAATGGAAGATTATATTCTAATTTATAGAATAGTTTTTGACACCGAAACACATTTTCCATCTATAAAGAATGCATTCGCATTGATGAAAATCTTCACGTTAAACTCCAGTGTGACGGAAACCAATTACCATTATCTAAGTTATTTATATATGGACGCAATGCTAAACTTACCAGATTTAGCATGTTAGAAAATTTTCCGATAAAAAAAATGTGGTGGAAGGAAACCCATACTCAATATTAAAAGAATTACAGAAAAGACATTTCAAACGAGGAGGCCGTCCTTCATTTGCTACGGAGATAATTCGTTATGCCTTACTACAGCGCTATACTTCTAAACAAGCCTACAAATTACTTCTGGAGAAATTTCCATTACCATCTTTTTTCTTTATTAGAGAAAATTCAAGGTAGTGGTGTTGAATTAATTTCAGCTGCAAAATGCTCCGTGAAAAAGGTCATCTTTCTCAAGACTGTGCTCTAATGGTAGATGAAATGTACCATTCAAAAAGGAACACTACTTCATAGTGGCGACTACATTGGTGCAAATGAGGATGATGAACTTTATAAAGGTATAATTGTATTCATGATTACTGGTGGTTGAAAAACAACACCATTAGTCGTTAAAGTCTGCCCTGATGTAACAATTAATGGTAAGTGGCATTCTCAAGAAATTCTGGAATGTATTTCTCAAGTTTTAAATGCTGGATTTTAAAAAAGGGCTGTTATTGCAGATATGAATTCAGCCAATGTGAATGCATTTATCATTTGACTCGATGAGTTTGAGGGGTACAAAAAGTACTACATAACTATTCCCAATTCTCCGAAAAAATATATTTTTGTTTTTTGACTCTGAACATTTATCAAAAATATTCGGAATTGTTTAGTGAGCAGAAAGAAGTTTGTATTTCCTTGTTTTACATTTGAAATATCAAATATTCATATTTCTTCTGAGAATGGGTATATAGCTGGGTCTGATTTACACAAAATATATGTCAAGAATAACACTCTAGATGCTAAATTACGTAAGGCCTCAAAACTAACGTTCAAAGCACTGCATCCTAGAGACAATAAACACAATGTTAATTTAGCTATTGCCATTTTTCATGAGACCACTGAAGCTTGTGAAAGTTACTTTCCTGATCGAACTGACATGTCAAACTTTCTTAAATTGATATTATGCTGGTGGACGACAGAAAATTCAAACAAAAAATACACACCTAATTTTTAAAATAATGCAGTAAATTCACATGATGAGAAAATCGATTTCTTTGAAAAATTATATGATTAGGTTGAGTCTTGGGCATAGATTTCAGATTTTGTTTAATAAAGCAAACTTCTAAAGCTTTTGTTGTAACTTTGAGAGCACAGGTTATGCCTTGCAAGAACTTTTAGAGGAAGGATATTAATATATTTTCACCCGTAGATTACAAAGTGATCTACTTGAAAAAAGATTTTTACAATATCGTCATATCGAGTGGTGGTAGGTTTTTAGTGAGTCTGCATGAAGTATTGAGTTCTGAAAGAATACTAACCAG
>CM042144.1:2818792-2838792 GCA_023376005.1 Doryteuthis pealeii | reverse complement strand
AATCCCTTTTCTTGTCTTATCTGTTATTTGTCATATTAGGTAGGTTTCCCAAGGCGAAAAAGATGACTTTTAATTTGTAATTTTGATGGTGGAAAAAAAGAAGCGGCCAAATGAATGCCTATAGACTCCTGAATATCATACTAATTTTTCTGATGTGGCGAAATGTTGTTTTGTTTGAAGTTTTCCGTGTACACCAATTTCCCCGTGAAATTCCCCACCCCCCTTCTACTATATTTTAACATAGTAAACCTTGTATAAAGGTTAATATTATCTTGAAATTGTTTATCATTCGAAAGAAGAAGCATTAAACAAACGTAGCCAAAAACAAGTTTATAACTAAGGGTTTTTTTTATAACTCTATGAAAAATAAATTAATGGTCCAATTTTCACGAAAACTTGTTTTTGGCTACGTTAAATTTCAATTGATTTAACGGTGAAAAAATGTAAACATTGTTTTTTCGTTTATAATTTGCATTATTTTTGTAAGCCGGAAATTTAAAAATAAAATCATTAGGAGTTTTTTAATGCTTCTTCTTTCGAGTGTATAAAAAATTTCAAGAATATTAACTTTATGCAAGTTTTATTATTTCTTAAATATAGTAGGGGGGGGGGGTAATCTCACGGGGAAAATTGGGGTAACCATGGAAAACTTTAATATAAACAACATTACGCATCAGAAAAATAGTATGATATTCAGGAGTCTATAGGCATTCATTGCCGCCTTTTTTTTCCCACCATCAAAATTACAAATTAAATAAAAAAACTAGAGCCTTTTTGGCCTTTGGGCCCGTAGCTATATCTTTTATTACCATTAGTTCACTCCTTTTGTTTTATTTCTCTTTTCTTTCTTCATGACATACAACTCTTCACTTTGGCCCTTACTTAAATTGGGCGCGTTCAGAAGGCCCCCTCCGATCAATGGGCTGACCATGTCAAGCCCAAGCATCTAGTGTCCTTATGGTAGGGCCTAACCCTTTTATCATATATGTGCTAGAAAGGCAATTTTTAGCCATTTTTTATAAATCTCTCTTTCTCTCTTTCGTTTTCATTCTTTCTTTTTTATCCTCTCTCTTCTTTCCTCTCTCTCTTCTCTCCCCTCTCTCTTTTTCTTCCCTCTCTCTCTCTTCTTCCTCTCTCTTCTTTTCTTCCTCTCTCTTTCTTCCTCTCTCTTTCTTTCTTCTCTCTTTCCCCCTCTCTTTCTTCTCCCTCTCTCTTTTTCCTCTTCTTTTTCCCTCTCTCTTTCTTCTCTCTCTTTCTTCCTCTCTCTTTCTCTCCTCTCTCTTTCTTCTCTCTCTTCTCTCTCTTTCTTTCCTCTTCTCTCTTTTTCTCTCTCTCTTTTTCCTCTCTCTTCTTTCTCTCTCTCTCTTTTCTTCTCTCTCTCTTTTCTTCCTCTCTCTCTTTCTCCCCCTCTTCTTTCTTCCTCTCTCTCTTTCTTCTCCCCTCTCCTTTCTTCCTCTTTCTCCCCCTCTCTCTTTCTTCCTCTCTCTCTTCTCTCTCTCTTCCCTCTCTCTTTCTCCTCTCTCTTTCTCTCTCTCTCTCTTCTCCTTTTCTCTCTCTCTTCTTCTTCTCTCTTTCTTCCTTCTCTCTCTTTCTTCCTCTCTCTCTTTCTCCCTCTCTCTTTTCTTCATCTCTCTTTATTCTATCTCTCTTTCTTCCTCTCTCGTCTTCTTTCTTCTTCCTCTCTTCTCTCTCTCTCTTTCTTCCTATCTCTATTCCTCTCTTTTTCCTCTCTTCTTTCTTCTCTCTCTTTTCTTCTCTCCTCTTTCTCTTCTCTCTCTCTCTCCTCCCTCTCTTCTCTCTCTCTTTCTCTGTACGTCTCTCACTTTTCTTCACCTTCTCTTTTTCTTTCTCTCTCTCTTTCTCCCCTCTCTCTTTCTTCTCTCTGAGAAGGTGGTGTCTGAGGGTTGTAATGTCCTGGGTACGACGTTTAACTCTGACCGGCGAGGTTCCATCTTGGAGCTCTGGGGAATGTGGCTCCTCCTCCGATCACCATTGTTTCCAGCTCCATTCTTACCTGGGCAGTGTGAGTCGTGTTTACTATTAATACTATCTATGAATTAAATAGAAAAATGTGTTACATACTAAAGTGTTAGCCATCAAGAATGGATAAACACAAAACTTTTTAGGCATTAAATGACCCAATGGGTTGTCATGCCGTAAAACCCAACACACCAGCCAACCATATTTCTTTCTTTCGTATTTTATTTCTCTTAAATCATCCTTTTCCTATTCTCTATTATCTATAATCTCTTATTCATCCTTTATATATTCATTTATTTTCTAATTAATTTTACTTGTCTGTCTTATGTTGTCACCATTTTTTCTACTATTCTCACGGTGTTCATCCAAATTCTGCATACGCGTAGTCAGATCTCGATATGAAGACAATTAAATATATAGGAAATCAGAAAAGCAATGTCTTGTGTTGTTGCTAAGAACAAACACACAATACAAGTAAGAATATCCAGCCCAGATGAAGAAACATCTATCAAAATAACATAAGAATTCAAACACTAGGCCCAGAGAGAGATCAGTCAGATAGCATAGGAGCGACCGATAGAACGACAAACACACATAATTAAGATGGAAGAAGGACTAAATAGCATCTAAAAAAGAAGACAAGTACACCAGTGTGCAGCTACGAGTAATGCAGGTGTACTCTAATATACTGTCACTATGGCGTCGATGTGACACAAGATCGTTGTATGCTTCTCAGTCTTTTTTTAAAAGTAAACGGTGGGCCTGAGAGCGAGAGAGTCTATCCCCTGTCCACTAGTGCTAGACCAAGGAGATTTATTTTAGCGACTGAGGCGGAGCGCTACACCTATTATCAACTCCTCACTTTACCTCACAGATCCTGTACTACTGTACACAGAGTTGGCGAGAGCTCGGTATCGAAACCGAAACCTTGTGCTTCCTAGTGGGACGATCTACCGATGAACTAAACAGGCTCTGTATGCAACATGTAGTTCTCGTTTAACAACTAAATTTTAAACTGGTAACTCCGTATCAATTACCATAGTAAACCGTGTACTCCCGTGGGCGAACTCTTGACTCTGGCTACCTTCAACCCTTTACAAATATTGATATGTGATTACATCTGTTATTGATACAAAGTGATCAATTTTATTCGATGGCTTTGAATTGTTTTTGGCGTGGATGAAGTTATTCTATCCAATTCCAGATAATGTGTGTGCGTTGTTCACATTTCTTCATGAAATGATATTCTTGCTTGATCTTTCTCACAGATGTTATTACTTTTCTCGAGAGCCATACGAACTTTACTGAAAGATGTTTAGAAAATAAAAGTGTATGCACACGTGCTACTAACAAAACAACACCTAATACACCAACAAAGTCTTATATTAGATGATGATCCTGGGGTCAGGCATGGGTATGGCACAAATACATCATTACCACTAACCCAGAAACACGCCAGATATTATATATATACTATATATATATATATTATATATATATATATATTATATATATATTATATATTATAATATATATATATATAGAGAGAGAAGAGAGAGAAGAGATGATGAGACGAGACGAGATAGGCGCGTGGGCTTAGTGGTTAGTCTGGAAAATTGAACCGACGATCGAGTTCAATCCTAGACCGAGGCTGTTGGCATTTCAGCATAGCGCTTAATACCCTTGGGAAAGGTGTGAATCCATATATTCTCCACTCCAAGCTATGCGGATTAAAATGTAGGGCAGGTACCAGCTCATGGAGAGGTGATAGAACTGTGAATTCAAAACTCCTGAGCGGTCGGTCGTTTGATTGGGTTTGTCGGCAACGCTTGATGCACCAATTCTTTCCTATCGACTGTGCCAAAAAGTGTGGTGGTTCCCAATACAAGTGCCTTCACCACTATAAACAAATCCCATTGTGTGGGAGTTCAGATTGTGTGTGTGACCCTAAACGGCTGAAAATCGATGGGGAGTCATTAATAATATATATATATATTATATACTATATATATATATTAGCGAAAATGAAAAAACACAGGTTTAATTGGGTTAAGTGGCGAGTTTATTGGCCGTAGCTGCAGTGTTTCGATCCCTATTAATAGTATATTATTATATATTAATATATATATATATATATATAACTTATTATATATAATTATATATTATAAATCTGTGAGTTATGAAAACGTGAGAATAAAACATCACACAATTGCTGTTAAAGAGAAAACAATTATATATATAATCATAGCTCGATACTGATCAATATTTTCGACTTTTACACAAAATCAATCATCACGAGCTGCATTTATACTCCCGTGTGTGATTGGTGGTCAAGTTGTAACAACTTTCGTTTCTTTTTGCAAAATTAGGGTTTTTTGTTTTTGAAACTGATTTGACATTTATCTCCAACCACAATCACCACGAGTAAATTGAGCTCTGATGATGATTTTTGCTAAAATCGAAATATTGATCAATATCAGCTATGATTATATTATAAATTGTTTTCTTCTTTAACCAAGCATGTGTTGATGTTTTCATTCCACCTTTTTCATAGCTCGATACTGTCGGATTCATTTCCTCTCTTTTAACTTATATATATATATATATATATATATATATTATATATATATATTATATCTATATATATATGTGTGTGTGTGTGGTGTGCTGAGCTGTGTGAGTGTGTGTGTGTGTGTGTGTGCTGTCTGTATGTCTGTTTTTTGTACGTGTATGCATTGTTGAAATCTCCAGGCAAAATTTTGTTTAATACTTGTGCCTGTTTTTTCTGCCGTCGGTCGCTCAGGACTACTCGTTTGGCAAGTTTCCTGTAGAATTGTGTAATAAACATAATATTCTTCTGGTGCGTTGTCTTTCCTGTTTTCAAGACAGGAGAAAAAAGAAGAAAAAGAAAAATGCCGAAATGCTCTTTGCAGAATCGTCATTTAAATAAAAAAAAGTGTTTATAGAACTATTGCTTGCTGGCCAACAGACAAAAGATTATACGCAGCACGTAAACACGTTACATTTGCATACGCACAATACGCCTCTTGTGGCACACATACTACGCCAATCTAATGTATCTTTTTTGCATGTTTTGGTGCGTCGTAAACAAGTTAGAATTGTTAATAAAAGTCCGTTTGCATATATATATCATATTATCACACACACATATTATATATATTATATATATATATATATTTATATCATATAGTATGTATATTATGATATATACACACACACACACATACACACCACACATATATAATATATATATATATATCATATTTATATATGTATATATATGTATGAACCGGAAATGATTAGCAGATAGTCTCACAGATCCGTTTATATCATATATATATATTATTATTATATACAGAGATATATATTATATACACACCACATATATTATATATATATATATCTATACTGTAATGAACCGAGTATGATTAGCACATAGTCTCACAGATCCGATATTATCATAATATATATTATATTATATTATATATATATATTATATATATACAACACAACACACACATACACACACAGTATATATTAATACTATATATATTTTATATATTATATATATATATATATATGTAACTGATGATTAGCAAGATAGTCTCACAGATCCGTTTAATATATATATAATATATGGTGAAAAATAAAATGGAATTAATTCCGACAGTTATGAGATAAAGATATTAATGGAAAAAAAAACGATGTTTATCAACTGAAATAGGCTCATACAGATAGAGAAGTGTGCAAACTTTTCGGGCCATATTCTCTTGACGGTTTTTTAAAACGACAAACACTCGGCCTGCATCCTCAACTAATATGAGGCACTCTAT
This sequence comes from Doryteuthis pealeii, assembly GCA_023376005.1. Lineage (NCBI taxonomy): Eukaryota > Metazoa > Mollusca > Cephalopoda > Myopsida > Loliginidae > Doryteuthis > Doryteuthis pealeii. The sequence continues at coordinate 2,832,958 of CM042144.1, read as the reverse complement.
TGTATTATAATGTATCAACCGCACGTGGGTCGCGTCATCAACAAAAACAATGATTTCATTACCACCACGGATTTACCTATAAATGTGGGCTACTTATTTTTACAGTTGGATCGTTATTACATAATTTTGATATTCCTATTACACTTTATATCATATTTTACTCAATTTCTTATAACTTTACACCAGACTTTTTGATAGTCTTATTTATTACTATAATGCCTTCTATGATTATTTTCAAAATTGAAAATGAGATTCATTTTTATTTTTAAATAAAATTCATTTTATTTTTAAATAAAATTCATATTATTTTTAATGCAGACAGCACAATTTTATTTATTTATTTATTTATTTTATTTATTTTTTTTTTGATTATTTCCAACGTTTTACTAGCGAGACGTTCTGTTTTACTAACGGTCTTTTTCCGTCTTGTTTTTGTTGATGACCGACCCACGTGCGGTTGATACATTTATAAACAAATAGGGTCCCTCATATTAGTGAGGATGGACGGTGTGTGCTTTTTTAAAAACCGTCAAGAGAATTGTGCCCCGAAACGGTTTGCACACTTTCTCTTCTGATAGCCTATTTCAGTTGTATAACATCGTTTTGTTTTTTCATTATACTCTTTATATCATATATTTATATATATAATATATATATTTATATATATATAACACAACACACACACACACACACACACACACACACACATACTAATATATATAATATATATATATATAATATATATGAACGAGTGATTAGCAAGATAGTCTCCAAAGATCCGTGTATATATATATAATCTATATATATATAACTAATACAATAATAATATTAATATAATAAACACAACATATATATATATATATTATATATATATATATATATATATATATGAACCGAATGATTAGCAAGATAGTCTCACAGATCCGTTTTAATATATATATATATATATATATTATATATTATATTATATATATATACACACACACATATATATATATATATATATATATATAATATATATATGAACCGATATATTAGCAAGTAGTCTCACAGATCCGTTACAACTGAAAAGTAATTTAAGCGAATTGTCACATTCTTAGTCCGTGGCGTATACATACTCTTGTATAAGTCTGCAGTCCGATTTAGAAATATGAATAATGAAAATTATCATTTGATGGGACCTTAACAAGTATCACCATTCTGGACAGAGTGGACCTGGAGCTAGTAATGGTGCATGAGCAGGGCACTCCATATTCTCTAATGATGCCTGATAGGTTTGAAACTTTGGAAAATTTGGTTAACTTTAAACCATTTTGCTTAAATTCTGAGAATTTGATAAGATGAAGCATAAAAATAGTCGGTAAAAACTCAAACATTATTAATTTTCATCGTGCCTGATATTCTCAACAAACAATATATATATTATATATTATATTACTATTATACTATATATATATATATATACTTATAGAGATGAGAGGAGAAGAATGAGAGAAGAGAATACAGCTAGATGGGAGCTGCCACAAGAATGCGGCGTCAGGTGACTCCTGAACAGATGTGGAAACAAGCACCCCACGAGAAAGCAGCTGTACGGGCCACCTCACCACCTATCACCCAAACCATCCGAGTTAAGACGGACCAAGACACTCGGGACATGCTGGATGACAGCAAGTGACGGAACTCCACTAATGTCGACGTCCTCCTGTAGAAGCAGCACTATTGCGGCAAAGGACGCTACATATTAGATCAGCTCTGTGCGGATACAGGATGCTGCACAGAGGACCTCCCGAGAATGATGAGCGATAGGGACGGATGGAGAGAGATTGTCCTGGATATCTGTGCCAACAGCGTGATATGATATATATATATATATATATATATATATATATTATATATATATATATATATATATATGTACGAGTGCGAATAATTTTAAATCTCCCGCGTATATCTTCTTTTGTGCGGGGGACATTCTCATTGACCATTTCTTTATAAATTTCCACTATATACTTAGATCGCAACCACTAATTATGCCATTGATTTTGTATATTTTCCCGTTATCAGGAGAGGCTACGCGATTTCGTTTGCAATTACTAAGAGTCTGTATGCTGTACAAATAATAGTGATACTATTTACTCCATAATTAGGGGGTGGGGGTATTCATACCTTTCCCAAGGCTTATTAGTCCACCATCATCATCGTGTCGAGGAAGCAGCACGGATATCCATGACAATCTCTCGCCAACCGTCCCTTTCATTCATGGTCCCCCGGCATGTCCTCTGCGCAGCATCCAGTATCCATACAGAGCTGGTTAAGGTAAGTCTTTGCTGGACGGTGAACACTGGCGTTTCACGGGTAAATGTCGCTTATGAGTTCGTCCTTGCTTCTCCAGCAGTGTCCAGCATGTCTTGTTCGTCTTATTCTGTATGATACGGGAAAGTGGCTGTGCAGCTGCTTTATTGTGGGGTGTTTTCACGATATCATTAAGACCACACGCATCATTCTTGTGCAGCTCCCATCTAGATTATTGTCTATGCGTTTTTGTTACAGTCCAGATGGAGCAGCCATACAGTATCATTGATATTACTTGTCTTGGAAGAATTGTCGCTTTAACTTCAGTGAGATCTGATTTCCATATGACTGATAATCTGTTTATAGAAGACTATACCTTCCCTATGCGTTAACATTGCTTTAATCCACAGGTGAACTTAATATAGCGATTGCAGTTCAAACACGCTTGTTACGATGTCCTACTCCAGCACATTAGCCACTACTCTTGTATTAGGATGTACACATCATCATCATCATGTCGAGGTAGCAGCACGGATATCCATGACCATCTCTCGCCAACCGTCTCTTTCATTCATTGTCCCCCAGCATGTCCTCTGCGCAGCATCCAATATCCATACAGAACTGGTTAATGTAAGTCTTATTACGTAAGTTATTGTAAGACATAAATATGCATATATAGTGTAAATAGGTCCGACGGAATGTAAGTACAAAATAGAAATTATTCATGAATTGCGTTTCATTTTTTATTGTATATCAGATCATCACCAGACCAATATTAGGGTGTGATGATATGAAGTTCCACCCAGGAAAGTTATATAACATAATCATAAGTTGCGTGGACGGAATTTCATAATATTACTCTGTAGTATTGCCCTGATGATGGTTTAATATATTTTTTTAAAAAACGTATCGAACGTAGACAAAAGTATTCATTCATAACAAATAATTCTCTGAATATCTTTACCATATTTATATACGTACATCGCGTCGGATTTACTTTCACTTGCTAGGGACCGGTGTTGCAGCGCTTGGTATATTCGTTTGCGGTTTTAGTAGAAATACATACTTCCCAAACATTTTTCGTATACACCGACACCAACGAGCGATCATATTCACACACACACACACACACACACACACATATATATATGTATGTGTGTGTGTGTATATGTGTGTGTGTATGTGTGTGTGTGTGAGAGAGAGAATGGGAAATGAATCCGACAATATGAGGAAAAAATGAGTAAAGAAAAGAAATGTAGATGGATAAAAATGAATTTTATCGATACCACTTTTAATCGATATCACTTACACACGTGTTTCGGTCTGTTTATCAAAATGTATACGGATTTACGTTATTATATTATTATTATTAAAATAATCAGATGGAGTTGAAATGATGATGATAATAATAATAGGAAAAAAATGTATAAAATGTTCCGTACACAGTGAGATTTTGCCGACCTTCATCAGAGTGGTATTCTTATTTTTTGAGTTTATATATATATATATATATATATATATATATATATATATATATATATATATATATTCAGGCGAATATAAACATAAGTGGGTTTATGCAAAAACAATATTAAAAGATATACTACAACGTTCGTTTAGCGTTGCTTAATAGATGTACGTGTCTTAGAGCAGAAAACGATTTACTCTTCGTTTACATAAGGCCTTTTATGTAAACAACATCAGAAGCAATGCGTTTTTCTTCTCCTTAGCGATAATATCAAGAGATTTTTTTATCTGCTGCCTTCGTTTTTATTTACAATATTTTTATCATCTGTTGACGCTCTGTACATAAAAGGAAACTCGGAACGCCGTATCGTGATTGTGTTGCACGCGCGATATTTCTTTCTGTATGTATGTTTATTGAAAGCACACACTAATTTACAAGCTGTATTAAGAGTAGTTTAATCCTCTGAATTATATATACTAGTACAAAAATTTAAAAAAACGCTCTCCGGGCGATGTAAAAATAGATTTTTGAAACATATTGCCTGAGGGGGTGGGAGTTAAAGATTCGATGTCAGCGAGTTTGTACCCTAAGTAAGTAAAATCATCAAATTCATTAAAGGATTAAAAAATAAAACAATTTGAAATGTAAACTTAAAATCTGTATTAAAATAAAACAAACTATTTATAGATATATAATACCAGTCATGTATTTATTAAAACTTGTTTTAAAAAAACAGTGAGGACTGTCTAATGTTGAATGTTCAAATTTTGAGTATATTTATTCTATGTTATGACGATTTCGGGTAATGTGGCGTAAGCAGTGACGTAGTTTTTGTTACGGACAAAAACCGGAAGCGAATCTCCATTATTAATAGAGATATATTGGCATGACATATAGATGGAAGGAGAATAGTTGGGTACATATCTTTCCTAAGGGTATTAGCGCTATGTGAAATGCATACAGCCTCGTCCAGGATTGCCTTCATGGCAATCCCAACCCTTTTTATTATGTATGCTAGAAGTCGGTGGCTGAGGGACTTCTTGTCCTGTAAATGACGTTAAAATCTATCTGATGGTGAGGTTCCAGTTCTGGAGATCTGAGGAATGAGACCTTACCTTCACGATTACTCTTGTATATATAAAATAAGTTCCAATAGATAATAAACGTTTCTGTGATTTTTAAATATTTTGCAAACTTTACCTATGAATATGGAGACATCTCCACACTAGACGGCAACTCTCTTAAGCCGATGGAACAATTCACATACCCAGGTAGTAATATCTCGTCCGCGGAGAGCAATTTAATACACGGATAGGAAAGGCATGGTCGGCCACAAACAAACTATCAGTTATATGGAAATCCGATCTCACTGACAAGCTAAAGCGACAATTCTTCCAGGCTGGGGTCATATAAGTGCTGCTGTATGGCTGCACCAATTGGACCCTAACGAAGCGCCTTGAGAATAAGCTAGATGGGAGCTGCACAAGAATGCTGCGTGCAATCTTGAACAAGTCGTGGAAGCAGCACCCCACAAGGAAGCAGCAGTATGGTCCCCCCCCCATCGCACAAACCATCCGAATGATACGGACTAGGCACGCAGGACACTGCTGGAGAAGCAAGAACGAGCTCATAAGTGATGTTCTCCTCTGGAAGATGGCACATGGATATGCTAATGTGGCCCCCCACCAAGGACCTACATAGACCAAGTATGCTGGTTGCTGCGCAGAGGACCTTCCCAGGTGCCATGAGTGATAGGGAATGTTGGTAATAGATTGTCATGGATATCCGCGCGACCTGATGATGATGATGTAATAATAATAAGTAAAGTCGTCGGGGCGGCTTAATGTAGGTATGAGCCATACAGCGAGGGAGTCTATCCCCTTTTCACTAGCGTTAGATCAAGGAGATTATTTTAGCATCTGAGGTGGAGCGCCACACCTACCATCAGCTCTCCAGTTTACCGCACAGATCCCTGTGCTACTCATACGCTGAGTTGGCGAGGACCGATATCGAACTAGGAACCTTGTGGTTTCTAGCCGAACGCTCTACCGACTGAGCTAACGCGGCCCTAAGGATTCATTAATTTTTAAGTGCCTAACTTAAACAGCTAAACATGAAACCATTCATGCTTGTCAATAGCATTCACGCATATAGTATATTCCCGGTTTTTATTATATAACTAACAGGACCTTTGGATATACCACAGTGTGATAATTCAATTATTACAACGTTTGATAAGTTTACTTAAGAGTTATTGCAAATAGTTTAATATATAAAAGTATAATAATCTTCGTTTAACTTTCTCTCACTCTTTTCTTTTTCCTTTCCTTTTTTTCATCTTTTTCATTATTTTCGATTGAAATAGATTAGCGTCATCGCTTAGGCACACTCATCTCCTCTCTCTTTCTCCTACTCTTTTTTTTCTTTCTTTCTTGTTATATTTTTCTGTGTAGCATGTTCTTTTTCTTCCTTTTCTTTATAATAAAAAAACTGAATGGTCAATTATTTAGCCGAGGTGACGAATTCGGTGGATAAGTAACATCAGATAATCAGGATTAACATTTAGGCATTTCAACTTAGACGAATTGGACGGGCTCATTTTTAGCCAGAGAGTGTTGCAAGATGATAACGGTCGTACAAATAAGGAAAAATATATACACACACATATAGGTGTGTTCGTATGAGTTTGTGTGTAATATTAAAATTGTTATATTGACTGACTGGTATGAATCAGCATGACTTTGCGAATCTCCTGCAAACAGTTTGTGGCGCAATATATATTTCTTATCATTATGTCAGTTGGTTGAGCATTAGCCTAGAAACCTTGGGTTCGATACTAGCCTTCACCAACTCAGCGCGTGAGTTATTATTATTATATCACCCCATTCGTGTTTTTCACATCTGCCTTAGCCGGTGGTTCACTGGAGGCTGAGTGACAGCAAATCTCCTCAGGTGTCCAGGATTCTTCTGAGTATTCTAGCCGATCTTAATAATGCTGTAGTTTGGATGGTCTCGATTCTTCCTCTGATTTCCAGTTTACTCAGTGTCTTTTTCCAGACACTTGAGGACCTATTATTATTATTATTATTATTATTATTATTATTATTATTATTATTATTATTATTATTATTATTATTATTCACTCCTTTTGAGTTTTCACACCAGTGTTAGCTGATGGTATTTCACTGGAGTCTGAGTGACAGCAAGTCTCCTCAGGTCTCCAGGACTCTTCTGAGTATTCTGGCAGATTGCAGCAGTGCAGTATTCTGAATGGTTTCAATCCTTCCCTTGATATCCAAACTTTCCAAACCCTTTTCTAATTCTTTTGGGACTGTTCCAAGTGCACCAACCACAATTGGTATCACTTTCGCTTTCATGTTCCATAACTTTTTCAGTTCACTGGCAAGGTCCAGATATTTGTCCACTTTTTCCTTTAACTTCACCCTGTGATCTGCTGGCACTGCAAAATCCACCAGTTGACAAGTTCTTTCTTTTGTGTTTATCAACACTAGGTCTGGTCTTCTTGCTGGGATAAGGTGATCCGTTTTTATTTCAAAGTCCCAGAGAATTTTATGCGTTTCGTTCTCAAGAACAGATTCTGGTTTATGCATATAGCATTTTGTTGTGTGGTCAAAATTTAATTTTTTGCATAATTCCCAGTGGATCACCTTCCCAACCCAGTCGTGTCTAGTTTTCTTCTTCTTCTTCTTCTTCTTCTTCTTCTTCTTCTTCTTATTATTATTATTATTATTATTATTATTATTATTATTATTATATTAATACTGATCATGACTCCTAGTTTCACGTTTCATCATCATCTAGTGCATATTATTATGGTAATTGGATGTTTCCTTGAATATCATATTTCTTAAATACACTTTTCTTATTTCTTTCAATATCTTATTGTTTTTTATTTTTTATTTTATTATTTCTTTCTTTGACAAATCATTAAATTCTCTGTTTATTTCTTTATAACTTTTTCTTCCTTTCTTTCTCTCTGCATTTGAATATTCGTTCAGTCTTTATGGCTGTAAATATTTTGTCTATCTTTGAATATTCTTTATTTCCTTCTTCCTTTTCTTAATTTTTCTGTCTTTTTTTCTTTCTCTTCGTTCTTTCTCTCTTTATTTGAATAATCTTTATTTTTTTAGTGTTATTTCCTTATTTTTTAAATCGTATTAGGCTCTTAAGAAGATTGTTTTATTCCTTCTTGCTTTGAATATTATTTCTTTTTTTTTCTTTTTCTTTCTTTCTTTCAATATTCTTTCTTTATAATATTTTTTCCTTCGTTCTTTAAATAGTATTAATTTCTTAATTGTATTCTATCCTTTCACTCTTTTAATATTCTCTATATATTTATCTAACTATTCCTTCCTTCTTTTTTTCTTTCTTCCTTTCTGTTGTTTTTTTTTCTTCTGTCTTCTTTCTTTCTTTATACTAGCAAAATAAAGAACACCCTCCGGGTGATGTAAAAATATTTTTTTGAAAGATATTGCCTGAGGGGATGGGAGCTGAAAATTCAATGTCATAGAGTGTGTACCATAAGTATGTAAAATCCTCAAATTTATTAAAGGAGTAAAAAAAATTTAAAGAAAGAAAGACAATTTGAAATGGAAACAGTTCCGATTACTTTAAATATTATATTAGAATAAAACAATCTATATATAAATATATAACGCCTGGCATCTATTTATTGAAACAACGAGGATTGTCTAACGTTGCATGCTCACATTTTGAATATATTTATTCTATGTTATGACGTTGGATTATGTGTTGGGTAATGTGACGTAAGCAGTGACGCAGTTTTTGTTACAGACAAAAACCGGAAGCGAATCTCCATTATTAATAAATTGTTCTTTCTAATTTGAAAATTCTTTCGTTCTTGCTTTCTTTCTTTCTTAGAATATTATTTTATTATTTTAACATTTTAATATTTTCTTATGTCTCTCTTTCTTTGAATGTTCTTCCTTTCTCAATTACTTTGAATATCATTCATTTTTTAAAACTTTCTTCATTGAATCCTATTTAGCTTTACTTCTTTGATTCATTTTGATATCATTCTTTTTTTTTATTGGCATTATTATTATTCCTTCATTTCAGCTTCAGTTGTTCTTAAACGAGAAAATAAAATTAACAAAATTGCAAGGAATGGCAAATCCAAAGAATCGTGTTGTTATCGAATTTATTAGAATCACTTGAAATGAATTTCGCACATTCAACGACAATGACAAAATGTTGATTTTGGACTTGAATGAATTTCAAGTTCTTGTAATTAAGAGAGAGAGAGAGAGAGAGAGAGAGAGAGAGAGAGAGAGAGAGAGAGAGAGAGAAGAGGATGAGAGAGAGGGGGGATTCTGCGTCTAAGATTTGATAAAAACTGTAAATTAATCCAATTAAACAAAGTTTTTCAAACTTCTGCATTGTTTTTATTTTCTTTCATGTTTTATGATTTTAAATTATCTCATCTCTTTCTGTGGAACAAGTTTTCAAAATAATCCCCCATACGATTGTTAATAAGATGGATTTTCACATTATACCCAGCTCAGTCGGTAGAGTGTTCGGCTAGAAACCACAAGGTTCCTAGTTCGATACCGGCCTTCTCGCCAACTCAGCGTATGAGTAGCACAGGGATCTGTGCGGTAAAGTAAGGAGCTGATGGTAGGTATGGCGCTCCACCTCAAATGTTAAAATAATCTTCTTGGTCTAGCACAAGTGAAAAGGGGATAGACTCCCTCACTGATTGGCTGATACCGACATTAGGCCGCCACGACGACTTTACTTATGACGAAGCTATTCTAAATGAATACGTCAATATCCGGTTGTTTTAACAGACGATTTTTAGATTTTTAAATAATTATAAAACTAACCCTAACCCCTAACCCTAGCCCCTAACCTAATCCCCAACGAACAACCGGATATTCACGGTGTAAATGAAAAACATGTCCCTCCTTAATCGAGATCAAAAAGGGGTGCCTAAAGGTAATATGGTCCCAGCATTCTTGCAATGGATAAAACCTGGACCTTGTATTAATGAAAAATGGTATCCTGCTCAAAATGGCATACTTTTATTCTGAATACGTCATGGTATTAGTTTGAAGCACGTGGTGTAATGGTTAGCGACGTAGAAAATTAACAAGGCGAGAAGAGTATAAATCCTGGATGCGGCTGTTTGCATTTCACATAGCGCTGATACCCATGGAAAAGTTGCGAATGCAACGATTCTCCCTCTATCTATGGGTAGAATAGTATGGCAGACTGACTCTTTAACCTTGGTAAAGCAACCGGTCTAAGTGAAGGAAAAACTCTTTAATTTAAACCAAAGAGACTATTCTCGTTAGTCAGACCTACTTTGAAAGTTCCTTCTTTTTCACTTCCTTCCCCACTTACTTGTAATGAGTGATGGAAGATAGGGTATTTATTTACCCTACCTCTTCTTCCACAGTCAGAAAGCGTCAGAAGATCAATTTTTAGGAGCAGTATAGCTGATACCGAGTTTGTCTTCTACTAGACTGGTTAGAGTATCAAGGCTAAAGAGCTCAGACATGTCCAGGAAATTCATCGTCGGGTAACTTCACTGTCGGTAAATTCAACTTGTAGTAACTTCATCGTGTGGTAATCTATCGTTAGTAAATTTATCGTTTAGTAAATTGATTGCAGGTAAATTCCTTATTTGGTAAATCTATTGTGAAGTGTGTGGGTCTTCTTTTTCCTGTAAATATGATTTGGTGAAGCACATGCGAACACACACAGGAGAAAAGCCACATTCTTGTGAAGTGTGAGGTTCTTCCTTTTCACGAAAATCAAATTTAGTCAGTTATGTGAAAACACATACTGAAGAGAAGCCATATTCTTGTGAAATGTGTGGTTCTTCCTTTTCACGAAAATCAAATTCAGTCAGTCATATGAGAACACATACTGGAGAAAAGCCACATTCTTGTGATATTCGTTGCTAAATTCAAAATTTAATCATTAAGAATTTAATAAAAATGACTAAAGGGTTAACGTAACGATGAGGGAAGGCTTATATTATGATAAATTTATCACATGATGAATCTAATCGAGTGCAGACTGTCCAAATAATTATCCTCCAGATAAGTATACATAGATTAATGCTTTATCCCACGGCAGTGGCATGAAATGAAATAAAAAAAATCCTCCAGGATTTGAACTCATTTCTATGATTCCATTTCTTACATCTATAAATGTTACACTAAGCGCTCCTCCTGGACGGAGTATTGTGGGGATTAATAAAAGTAAAAATAAATAAAACAAAAGCAAAACAAAATATAATAAAATAAAATAAATAAATAAATAAGACAGAAAATATCTCACTGAGGGATTAGGACAGGAAGCGCATTCCAAGCATGCGCAGAAAAAACCCAAGTTCTTGGCGTCTGAACTCTGGCGTCCTTGGTATCGGTTTGTGAATTATTATCTCTCTGTACTTCCAACTAGTTGTGTTTTTATCTCTTTCCACTTTTACTGGCACAAGACTTCTTCCCATAAATTGGTGAACTCCGTGATATATATTAAAAAATACAAAAAACAAACAGCAACAAAAAAAAAATGACACCGACGTATATGAAATGTACATCGAGAAGAAGAAAAGAAAGAAAGAAGAGAGAATTCCGTAGAACTTGGTGATAAAAAATAACAAAAAAAAAAACAAGCAACATATATTTTTTTCCACATTCACCTAAAAAAAATAAAAATTAAAAAAGGAAATTGTGAGTAAATAACATTTTGATATTTTTTCCACATTCACCAAAAAAAAAGAAAGAAAATTTGAATGAACTCATGTTACTTACTTCTTAACCTTCTACCCACTCTTTTCAACCACTTCTAGCGAGACTCATGACACTATTACACGCATTCACCGAAACTGACATAAAAAAACTAAAAAATGAACTCAATACAATTGCACCTAATTCCGTTAAAAGACACCTTCATACACAGACCAAAAGCAAACCTAGCAGGTGATTTAATTAAAAGAAAAGGTCGATTAATCATGTCTGTTTTGTTTCCATACTAAAGTTTGCACCAAAAGAAGACAGAATTTTTTTTTTTAAATTCGTCCCCACGCGAAACGCGTGTAAACGATTAAACTAAAAGTTTCAGCCATAGATCTGACTAAACACACACACATAAAAAAACGTTCTTGGCGTCTGGACTCTAGCGTCCTTGGTAACGGTTTATTAATAAAGTCTCTCTCTCTGTACTTCCAACTAGTTGTATTTTGATCTCTCCATTTTTACTGGCGCAAGACATCTTCTCATAGTATCTTGCGTATGACATTAAACTGCATTTGATGTGGAGGTTCCAATTCTAGAGCTCTGAAGAGTGTGGAATACCTCTTCAACGCCATTACTACCAGGTCACTCTGACCAGGAGTGGTAAGCGCTTTTAAGGCCTCATCTATGGATTCAATAGAAAAAATGATTTTTTTTTAGATAGTGTTAAAAATTTAAATTAAAAAAAAAAATGAATACCCATCAATGAATGAATAAAACAAAATGTCTTCGGCATGAAATAACACAACAAGTGTTGACATGCCGTAAAATCCAACCAACCAACCTCTTGGTCGGTACATTGTCATTCTGCATTAGCATGATCCAATGTGGGAAAATAATAGTGGAACTAGTACGTGCATTTTGGTAATGTTCCACTAGAAATCACAAGTTCTTATAATTCTTTTAGGAGATGCTTTTCTCATGCAAGTTCCGACCAATATCATTGACGAACGGATACATATCTTTTATTAACAACAGTTTACTATGAAAACAATGACATTTTTCAGCTTCACAATGCACCCTGTGACACTGCAAGTATGCAAGAGAAATTATTTCAGGAATATAAAACCTTTGTCCCAGAACTCACTCCTAAAAATTGCGAAGACTATACCCAGTAACAGGAAGCAGTTAAAGAATGGAAACTTTAGAATTCTTTTAGAGTTCCTATCTGATAAGATTATAGCTAGTGCCATCATCAGGAGTAGATGTAATATTGGCACTATGCAGTTCTGAAAATACTAGGAAGGAAAACTTTAGAAGACTTACTTAAAAACTGTCCAGAAAACTAAAAAAGATCGAAAAGAAACTTGCCAGACAGGAAATATCCATCTTGTCCAACATAGTATGCATAAACGAGAAAATGCTGCATATATATATATATATATATATATTATATATATATTATATATATTATAAGGAAAGAAATAACAAAAGACTTAGAGATTTTGCATTATAGCCTATTTCGGGGAGCTTAGACAAAGTGTCTAATTCTCCCAGCTCATCAGATCTGGGAGAATTTGACACTTTGTCTAAGCTCCCCGAAATAGGCTATACGCAAATCTCTAATATATATATATATATATATATATATATATATATATATATATATATATGCACAGATTGGATAATTTGATCTGTGCGGTAAAGTGGGGAAGCTTACGGCAGATGTGGTGCTACACCCCAGCAAAATTAATCTCCCTGGTCTAGCGCTTGCGAAAAGTGGGTAGACTTTCTCGCTGTTCAGCTGATACCGACAATAGGCTTGATAACTTTACTCAGTCAGTAGAGAGTGTCCGGCTGGAAACCTTAAGGTACCTGGTTCGATACCGGCACACGCCAAATATACCGGCACACGCCATGCGTATGAGTAGCACATGGATCTGGGCGGTAAAGTGAGGAGCTGAGGGTAGGTGTAGCCTTCCGCCTCAGACGTTAAAAAAACATTCTCCGAGGTCTACCGGTAGTGAAAAGAGTATAGACTCCCTTGCTCTCGCTGATACCGACTTTAGGCCGACCCTACGACTTATAAATACAATTTGTAGGAAGCGCGTTGTGTCATGGTTAAAGTCATTGGGAATTGACTCGTCGCCCCGAGTTCAAATCCTGGACGGGGTAATTGCATTTCACTTAGCGCCAATACCCTTGGGAAAGGTATGAATCCTACTCTCGCTCCAGCAATGGGTAAATAGTAGAGCAGGCTGGGCTCTTTAACCCTGACTAGATAACCAGTCTAGGAGAAGGAAAACTCTGAATTCAGACCTGTTAAACTCCGCTTAAGAAATTGACCTTGTGTCGCATCCTGCTCGTGCGGAGGGGTTGGTAAATATATATAAATACAATTTGTGAGTGTATATGCAATTAAAGAATGTAAACTTTGAAATTCTTTTTGAGTTCACATCTAATAAGATTATAGTTTGTGCCATCATCAGGTGTAGATGTAATAAATGGTACTATGGGGTTGTGAAAGCCCTAGGGACGAAAATATCGAAAATAAACTCGTCAGACATGAAATGTCTATCTTGGTCAACCCACTATACATAGAAGAGAAAAGGCAGCCCAGGTATATATATATATATATATATATATATATCTTATTATAATGGAGATGTGTGTTTT
>CM042144.1:2788792-2813792 GCA_023376005.1 Doryteuthis pealeii | reverse complement strand
TATCAGCTCTTGTATGTTATTTAATGCAATTTCTTATATATATATATATATATATATATATATTATATATATATATATATGAAGAGAAAAATGGGAGTGAATCCGACGGTATGTAATATAGTGAAAAATTATGAAAAAACACAGGCTCAAATAAAATGAGTGAATATTTATTCAGCCAACGCTGCAGTGTTTCAATCTGTTTAGTAGATCTTCTTCAGGGCCTTTTGTTGATATAAAGAAAGTTTTTAAAAATTATCACAGGATAATGAGATGGCTGTTTTCGGTTTTGTTTACAAAGTTTGAATGGAAAGTCAGCGTCCTCGAAAATAGATAAATAAACGGTTTTAAAGTCGAATATTTGTTTCCTTGTGTGTGAGTGTATGTGAGAAAGATATATATATATATATATATATATATATATATATATATATATTATTATTATTATTATTATGGTATACACAGGAATAAACTACTTGAGTTTCCCCATAAGGATCTTCAGCGTTAAATTCACTGAATTAATCAAATATATTGATTGATTCCAGCCGATTGAAGATCCGTATGGTGAAACTCGAGTACGTTATTCCTGTGTATATCATTACAGTAATACATTTTCCTACTCAGCTATTGAGCACTTTATATTTTTATATTGCTGTCTTATCATTGTGAAACTTGTATCAACTAACTATTGTGGCCAATTTTACCGGTAAGTCACCATTTTCATATATAAAATCATATATATATATAAAGATTTGTTTAAGGAATAACTTTCACTAGCAGGACCTGTGGATGTACCGTCTTATGATAATTTAATTATTACAATGTTTGATATGTTTACTTAAGAGCTATTGCGAACTGGTTCAATGTGTAAAAAATATCTAACTCTCTCTCATGCTTTCTTTCTTTTCATTATCTTCGGTTGAAATAGAGTAGCATTATCGCTTCTGCGTGCTCATACCCTCTCTCTACATTTCACCTACTCTCATTTCTTATTAATTATTCTGTATAGCATGTCCTTTTTCTTTCCATTCTTTTTTTTTCTAATAAAAATGAAATGTGATACAAGATCATTTTTTGCGCTGAGTTTAACAAGTTTGAGTTTTGAGTTTTCCTTCTCCTAGACTGGTTGCCCACCCAGTCTGCCGTACTATTTACCCATAGCTGGAGCAGGAATAGTTGGATTCATACTTTTTATCAAGTGTATTATCACTATATGAAAATGCTCACTCAGCGCATGAGTAGTACAGCTTGGGTAATCCGATTTGAGCGGTAAGATGGGGAACTGATTGTAGGCGTGGCGCTGCACCTTAGCAAAACAATAGTGCGAGTGAAAAGGGGATAGACTCCCTCGCTGTCCGGCTGATACCCACAATAGGCCACTCCACCGACTTTACTTACTATCTTATGTGTAGTTGTTTCTTAAATGGTTTTCTTTTGCACACGGCTCTATCGAATACAACTAATTTTTAAACATATCTATTTGGCCTATAGATGGGACCCTAACAGATACTACCACTCCGGTTCTGAGTGTACCGGAAATAAGGGTAATAAAGGGATACGTTGTTTTATTGATTGATTTTAAACGGCATGTCAAGCCGTATAGGGTTGTTATGCTTAGAGATTATATATAGATATATATATATATATATATATATATATATATATATATAATCTTCATCATAATCAGTGATTTTAACGATATGCCTCTCTCTGTCTCTGTCTCTGTCTCTCTCTATCTCTGTCTGTCTGTCTCTGTCTTTGTCTCTCTCTCTCTATATATATATATATATATATAGTCCCATTCCGGATTTGAATGCGGTTCCCCGTGTCCATTTCCTTTTTCTTTCTCCTAGACATGTTGATAACGAAGGTGAAATAACCCAGCCTGCCATACTATTTACCCATAACTGGATGGAGAATAGTTGGATGAGTACCTTTCCCAAGATTATTAGCGCTATATGAAAATGCCTATAGTCTCATCCAGGAATTGAACTCAGGTCACCAAATACATTTTATAAACCATACAGCCTACCCTCGTATTATTTCACGTAAATACGTTTTAGTGTTTTAACTTACTGATATTTTCACAATAAATCCCAAATCTTTATTTAGAAGATCAATCACTAGCTAACCATATAATAGCAGTTTTTATTAACGAAAAGGGAGAAGGAAAAAAACATTCTTTGTTTTTTGTTTTTTGTTTTTTGTTTGTGTCTACGTACAATTCAGGTGCACTGGGCTTCACTTTGAAAGATCCTACCCAATAAACTACCCCAAAATAATACCAAGTTATGTTTTTTTTTCATAGTAGAAAAACGACCATAAATATTGTTATTAACTCCTATAACCCCCCATAATTATGACAGTGTTCTCAATGCAAGAATCTTTTGATGGCGGTTGTTCATTAAATGACTATAAGAGTTGTAAACGAGTCTCACCCAATGTTCGCACGATTTGAATCTCGGCTTGTAATACGTCCAATGTTATTAGTAACGCTATTTGTTATTGCAAGCTGTGGTGCAATAGAACCAGCTTTGTATTAATCTGTCTACAATCGCAACACACAGCAGCCATGAAAAGAAGCTAAATTATTGGCCAGCATTAACAATATATATTTGTGGCTGCTGTCCAGTTCAGAGTGTAGTGTAACGATTAATGGCATTAATAGTGACGAAAACAAAAACGGAAAAAAAAAGAAAACATTCCACTCGGCCCTTTCATGAACTACAACGGGAAGACCTGCAGTTTTAAGAGCTGATCAAATCTATTCAAATTCCAACAATCAATAAGATACCCAAGTAGAATAAATTTATATCAAAAACTGGAAATAGATTGTGTGTCTATCCTCTATAGACAGCTAAACGATTTTTATTTATACTAGCAAATATATGCACCCTCCGTGTGCAAGTATTTAAGTTTTAATGTAATAAAATATTGTATTAAATTAGAAAGGCTAATGAACTAAATAAGAATACTGATAAAAAGATTTGAAACAGAGGGGGGTATAATAAAAGATTTGAAACAGAGGGAGTATAATAAAAAAAATGTAACAACTGAAACTTACTCTTCCATCGCTCTCGTCTTTCATTGTCATTTTTTCTAATTTAAGTATTTAGTTATAAAAGGAAGTAAAGAATAATATGACAGTTATTTAATCTTGTTAATGGATTTCATTTAAGATTCATTGAAGAGATTTTTGCTTATATTCATTAAAATAAAACCAAACAGTTAGAAATCAATAATACTAAGCACATATTTATTAAATTCGATTTTTTAATATTAATATGCAAATTAGCCTTCCCGTTCACACTGTAAACCGCTATTTTGTTGTATATATAAATATAATTGCATGTTGTCAGTATGTAGCATAGTTAACAGTATTAATAATGTAAGACAATTATATTAATAATTTAGGTTTAGATTAAAATAAAATCATGGAGAATGTGATGCCAATAACTAAGAGAATTATGACTTGAGTAGGAATATAGTTTCGGTTACAGACAGAAAAACACACAATCTCCATTATATAAACATAATAATGCTACAGAAATTGATAGCAAATTAAAATTCCAAATCTTCTTATTATAATGGAGATTGTGGGTTTGTTTGTCTGTAACCGAAACTATATTACTATACAAGTCACAATTCCTTTTGTTATTTACATCACATTCTCCATGATTTTATCTTTATTAAAACCTCAGTTATTAATAAAATTGTTTTACATTATTAATACTGTTGACCATACCTACATACTAATAATATGCAATTGTATTTATATATACAACAAAATAGCGGTTTACAGTGTGAATGGGAAGGCTAATTTGCATATTGGTCTTAAAAATTTGATTTCAATAAATATATGCTTAGTATTATTGATTTCTAATTGTTTTGTTTTATCTTATTGAATACGAGCAAAAATCTCGGGGATAAATCTTAAAAGAAATCCATTAACAAGAAGAAATAACTGTAATATTAATATTTACTTCCTATTTTAACTAAATAGTTAAATTAGGAAAATTTACCACTGAAAGACGGGAGTAACGGAAAATGATGGAAGAGTTAGTTTCAAAGTTGTACTATTTTTCAATCATACCCCCTCTGTTCCAAATCTTTTTATCTGTATTCTTATTCAGTTTCATTAGCCTTTCTAATTTGATATGATATTTTATCATATTAAAGCTTAAATATTTGCACCCGGAGGGTGCATATATTTGCTAGTATAAATAGGATATCTAAGCACAATGAGTTTATATCAAAACTGGGAAGATGTCGTATGTCTGTCCTTTATAGAAAACAGATTATCTTAATAGGAATTTTCAACTAGCTTCGCCGATTCCATTTCCGTGCTGTCAATCAATTGGACAGCTCAGCAGCCTCATTTTATGAGCAGATACATATTTAAACCTTTTTTTTTTAAATACTACATTATATTACTGACAAAAGTGACAGTATCTAAAAAAAAAAAGAAAAAAAAAGTAATGATTAAAATTTGTTTTAAGAAACCAACTAAAACACTTCTATCTGATGAAAAATGTTAGAACATTCTTATCTATCTATATTAATAATGGAGATTCGCTTCCGGTTTTTGCCTATAACAAAAACTACGTCACTGCTTACGTCACATTACCCAAAATCGTCATAACATAAATAAATACACTAAAAATTTGAACATGCAACATTAGACAGTCCTCATTGTTTTTTAAAACAAGTTTTAATAAATACATCACTGGTATTTTATATCGATATATAGTTTGTTTTATTTTAATACATATTTAAAGTCTACATTTCAAATTGTTTTATTTTGTAATCCTTTAATGAATTTGATGATTTTACTTACTTAGGGTACAAACTTGCTGACATTGAATTTTTTACTCCTCAGACAATATGTTTCAAAAATCTATTTTTACATCGCCCGGAGGGTGTTTTTTATTTTGTACTAGTACATAGTATGCAAACTAGTAGAACCCGTAGAAATTCGATAGTTTAATTCATCTTCATCATCTTCATCATCATGATGACACTAAATTTAAGATTTTTCTCGTTTTTCTTTCCATATCTATATTTAATATAATTCGGAAAATACATCACATAGTGTTCTGATGATGGTTCAATACAAAAACACACACACAAAAAAAAAACCAAAAAAAAACCGAAACGTTTAATGTTAAAAATTATTCAACTACGATAAGTTCATAGTCAGAATACCTTGGCTTTTCCTATTTTATTTTATTATAATATAGATTAGGTGCCTGTCTGTAACCGAAACTACGCCACTGCTTACGTCACAAATATTCACAGGAATTGCATGAATTTATCAATGAGTGTTTAATTTATAGTCAAAATCATTAATACATAAAAAATATTTTCTTATTCAGTAACGATATCTCTATGAACATCTGAGTTAGATTTGCCTCAAAACAGCCCATGTTATTAGTGCGTTTAAAATCCTTCAATCGGTCATATATCACTAGGATATAAAGCTTGACATGATATATGCTATAGTTAATTTGCATACTAGTTTAAAAACAGATTTAATAAATAATTACTTGGTGTTATTGATCTGTAATAGCATTGTCTTATTCTCCAACGTATTAAAATCAGACTCATAAATGATTTTATATAGAAACCAATTAAGATATAATTAAAGATAAGTGTAAGCTTATATATGCATTCTTATTTAATTTCGTTAGTCTGTCTAATTTAATGTAATTTCATTACATTAAAACTTACAAACTAACACCCGGAAGGCGCATATTCTTGCTAATATATATTAACAGACTTAGATACAGTAACGTCAATAAACAAGCACCCACCTATATTTTGATTTGGTTTGTTTTGTTTTACGGCATATCAACCTCAGTGGGTCATTTAATGCCGATAAAGTTTTGAAATAAATCAATTCTTAATGGATAATACAATGTTTATAAATACATTTTTCTATTTAACACATAGATGGGACTCTAATAGGTACTACCACTCCGGGTCAGAGTGGACCAGAGAGCAATGGTGATGAAGGGGTGCTCCACATTCCCCAAACCTCCAAAACTGGAACCTCACCATCAGATAGAGTTTAACGTCATTCCCAGGACATGTAGACCCGCAGCCACCGCCTTCTAGCACCCATATGATAAAAAGGGGTTGGGGCTTGCCATAAGGGCAATAGGGTTGGGAAAATCAGATAGGTGCTAGGACTTGACGTGACCAGCCGATTGATCGGAGGGCGCCTCTCCGACCGCCCGTCTAGCCCAAGATAGGGCCAAAGTAGTGTATTGCATGTCATGAACTGCTCATCTACCTGGGCTCTATTCTTAAGCATCTTACCCCTCTGCAGAGGTGCAGTCGGAGCATTCTAACGCCCCAGACGACAGGGCGGCAATATAATTAGATAGTATCTAATGTCAAATCCTATAGCGTTATAACTCTGTACACAATAAACAAAGTTTGGTTTTAAATATATTGGATTAGAATTATTTTGGCACTTAAATACATTTTTTTTAAATTGCTGCACATTCATACGTTCGGTTATATATATATATATATATATATATATATATATATATATATATATATAGTTAGAGTAGCGAGGACATGAAAGTAACGGCGAGTTTCTCGCCTATTCGATTTTCAAACCAAGATTTGAATATCGCTTAGGCAAGTAACAACTTGTAATCAAACGCGATTGACTTCATGTCCCCGTTACCCTTACCTAAATATACATCCTCTATCTACAATATTGATCAGGATTTACTCATAAACCTAGCAAAGTATATATATATATATATATATATATATATATATATATTAGTATTTTGAAGGCCAATACAATGCGTATGAAAAATAAAAACAAAAAGATGTTATTTTTGTCTTATCGATTTCGAAGCATGAACTTCATCATCAGAGTTTATTTTCAGAAATGGACGTATTTATGTTTTTCTTTGTGTGGTTATAATTTCTCTTCTTATTTCCTTTTCCACTCCTTTTTTTTCTCTTTCTTCTTCTCCACCTTTATGAATGAAATGAGCGAATAACTGTAATTTCTTATTTCTCTCTTCTTTTTTTAAAATGTTTGTTGGGAACAAATGTTCCTAATATTGTCTGTCATCCGGTCAAATGTTCCAAGTATGTTGCCATGTCAAAATTCAAAATAAAAAAATAAAAACCGTCAATAGAAAAATGTATATACTTAGCTTGTTTCGCTTTCCCTTTTCTTTTCTTTTTCCTTTCTCCCTCTTTTTCTTTCTTTTTTTTGTGTTATTTTTCTTTTTTCTTACTTCGTTCTCTAATTTAATTTTTTTTAGTAAATAAGTAAATAAAAGATTATCTTAAATTATGTATTAGTATTGATATATATATATATATATATATATATATATATATATATATTATGTATTACTATTGATATATATATATATATATATATATATATATATATATGTGTGTGTGTGTGTGTGTGTGTGTGTGTGTGTCTATATATATAATACTATATGGGTACTTACAATACAAAAATAAACACTTTTCTTATTTACACTTCACATGCAGCTAACACACACACACACACACACACACACACACACACACACATATATATATATATATATATATGAGTGAGAGAGAAAACCTAGGAACACCGTAGATCGATAAAGACAAACGACACAAAACGCGCTTTTCCCATACATGATAGACTTCGATCACACATTCAACTTCAACACACGTATCGTTACTTAAACCCGCATATTGTATACAACAAAACAAAAATTCCAAACTCACATGATATCTTAGCCCAACAGACATAGCCTGTGCCTGTTGCATAGCGCTCGACTCGGGCCACAAAATCGTACATGCTATATACTGTTGCTGAGTCGTATGTGTTAGTAGTGGAGTAAAGATTCACACGTAGACATATGTAGTAGTAGTAAGACTTTGAACTTTATTTCTCTCATCTCGGCTGTACGTGGTGGATGGCAAGCGTTGACAATGGGAACCACTACTGCTGGGATGAATAGCGTTGGGAAAGCTGGTGGCGTCTCACCGCCCTTAGCGTTGGCGGTGCGTAACCGTTGCGTGACCGCGTTGGTCCGCCGTCTCTCTCCTGACTGACTGTCCCCACTGACCGTTCTGTCTTTTGTATCCCTCAAACGCCTACGCGTTTTCTTTGTTCGCTACCACCAGGAAAAAGTACCTTGTTATCTTCGTCGTCCCCCCTCTTTTTAATTCAACCGGAAATTCCCATTTCCGTTTGTACAATATCAAACATGCCTGGTGCCTCACATCACCCTAAGTCCCTCACTTATCCCGGGCGCACTGCTTTGAACTTGCGATCCACCGTAACGTTGATGGCACTTCCCCTCTTGCTTCTCTCTTTTCTTCTACCTCTGCCTCACACCTTCCAACGCATCCGCCCTCTCCTCTATCTTTCTCCCGCAATCCCTCCACCTTTTCAATATATATATATATATATATAAACTACTAAAAGTAGAGGAATCATATGTAAATAGGGAGGTGATATTTTATTATGAATAAAATATGAAATAAAGGGGATACGAAGGCCTTTTCGACCGGTACTTTTTCAAGTATTTACACCGGTGACAATTAAAAGTCAGAATGTAAAGAAATTAATAAGAACAAATGGGGGTAAACCAGAGAGTGGGGGGACAAACATAGGGAAAGAGGGGTATATGTGTGTGCCCTAGGTTAAACCAGGGTTATGAATACCTCCCAGTAAATAGATGGAGTTTCTCGGTGTTTGTCTGCACAGAGTAGGTCTAAGAAAAGAAATACTAACAGCCTCAAGGACTGCTAGATGTTGCTTAGACCTGGCTCTATGCAAGACGGAGAAGCACTCATCTGTATAGTCAGTCAAACAAGCATTTATAGATAAGTGTTCAGCGATAGGTGTTCAGCGATAGCTAATATATTGTATATATATATATATATATATATATATATATATATATATATATATATATATATCAGTTTCTGTTTTAAAATAAACATTCTGATGAAGCTTCGTTAATACACCCAGACGAAATAGTAATTGAATAAAGTTGTTTGTGTTTTATCCGCTTTTATTCCTCAATAACACAAACACTCGACATCCCCCGAAAATAGGCCCTAGTGGTACATTTCGGAGTGAAAATCAATATAAGGCCCGTTTTATTTTCGGGGTAACACGGTAGATAGATATAAACAGGTAGATATTAACTGACTGATAGATAAATAGTTAGATACTGAAATCGGAAGAGTTATATTTAATTTGAAGAAGAAAACAAAAGCAATAGACTATAATGCGTTTGTGATGTCTAACCTGTCTTATTTATCAAGATAGGCGTGAGTTTAACGAACCTTTCTTCTTCTTCTGAGCATTTATTTCGACGCAAAAACTGACATTAATTGTCAGTCAGATTGATCACCCCATCGAAAAAAACAAAGGCGTAGTTCAATAAAGATTCTTTTAAGAGACAAATATCCTGACTGATAGATTTTTAAGAAGATTGTGCCAAGCTTATCTAGCGAGAAGAAAGTCCGCTTGACATGAAATCAGCCACTTGATTTTATCAGTTTTATCAACGAATACTGACACGGCAAGTAAACTGGAACCCATTTAATATAGTGTTGCATAGCGCCTTCTTTACCGGCACTAAATAGGTATATGTTATATACTGGTCTTTTCACTAAGCCAAATCAGCATATAAGGTTATATACCTTTCTTTAATTCTTACTCTGTCGTCTATTCTTCTGGTCGGCTTTAGTTCTGATGGTCTATCATCTATCTTGGTCTGGTATATCTTCTAAGGTCTCGTCTGGTCTTCTATTGAGGATTCCGGGTCTGGTTTCTGTTGGGGTCATTCCTTATCAGAAGCCTTGTGTCATTGTTAGTTTTTAGTAATAAACACAAGACTTCGATTTATGTTGATGTTACTTTATTCATAAATCCCCAGACCAGACAATGCGCGCGGATCCTTTCATCTTGCTAGCTCGGCTTCTAAGTTCTAACTGACTAACTGAGTTGCTTACTCCTTAAACCGGAAGGGGGCCTTCTATTGCCTTCCGGTTCTCACGATCATCCCCAGAACGCAAGGTCAGAGTGAGGTCAAACGCCCTCACTCACTCTCAAGGCCATCAGCTATACCGATCGCCATAATGATTTCTACACTACCTTAAAAATGTATTAGGGATCCAATTATTATGTAACAATAGAAACGAGATCTCTCTATTAATAGATGGATAGAGTAAAAGAAAAGAAAGAAAGAACGAAAGCCAAAGTCGATAGATGCATGTATCTACCAAACATCGCCACAATGGGCAGCAAAGATCAATACAGTTGTTTGACTTCAGACGTGTCCATCTCCTAGTCTGGTTACTTACCCAAGACAAAAGAGAAAATTCTGTCCGACAGCTTTCAGAGCTTAGGGACAGGAAATGGCTTCATGCCTTTCCCAAGAGCATTAACGTGAAGTCTAACGCAAAGAGCTTAGTCCAGCATTTGAACTCGTGCCGCCGCTTTTATTTCCTACAATAACCGTTTTTCTAAATCCACATTCACTCTCACTAAAATATCAATCAGCCTAACATAGCTTTTATTGGAATTTACTTATTTTTCCTTATTACCCCTGGCAAACATAACGAAATTAGTTCACTTAGGGTATGCTCACTTATTTTTTTTTATTTAGCAGTAAATAAAGAAATAGCAGATAAGATTAAAAAACAGTTTAATTTAATAGCTGAATATTCTGTCTAAATAAAATAAACTTTAAACAAACTAGAATGAAATATTGAAATTAATGATATACTTTTTCTCCATGCGTCCAAAGGGAAATATTATGGGACAATCCAATATTGCGGAAACAACTATGGAATTTATTGACATAAAAATTAGAATTAATATTTATTTTTAAAGCTTTCATAGCGGTCTTGTTTCTTTCAGGCATGGATTACGCTTATTATTTATCAAATGAATTTTAGATTTCGCGAATGTCAGTTAACAGATCTTCTTTTGGTGTATTGATCTGTTTGTTTTGGTTTTGTTTTACGGCATATCAACCTCAGTGGGTCATTTAATGCCGATAAAGTTTTGAAATAAATCAATTCTTAATGGATAATACAATTTTTTCTCTAAATACATTTTTCTATTTAACCCATAGATGGGACCCTAAAAGGTACTACCACTCCGGGTCACAGTGGACCAGGGAGCAATGGTGATGAAGGGGTGCTCCACATTCCCCAAACCTCCAAAACTGGAACCTCACCATCAGATAGTTTAACGTCATTCCCAGGACATGTAGACCCGCAGCCACCACCTTCTAGCACCCATATGATAAAAAGGGTTTGGGGCTTGCCATTAGGACAATAGGGTTGGGGAAATCATATAGGTGCTAGGGCTTGACGTGACCAGCCGATTGATCTGAGGGGGCCTCTCCGACCGTCCGTCTAGCCCAAGATAGGGCCAAAGAGTATTGTATGTCATGAACTTATGTATTGAATCTTTTTATGGACTATTTTAAAAACACTTCCACCGTAAATTTTCTATTGGATTTCGATCCGGAATGTTCATGGACGAATTTATTGATTGTATAGAGAAAATCTGTTAATCATTTTTGCTCTCTAAGATGATTTATCGTTTTGAAAAATGATTTCCCTAATCACCAAGCCGATTGTTATCGATGGAAGGATTAAACATATCCTGGATTTTAATGTGCATATAGATATTGATTTTCTGAATGTTGAGATGAGGCTTGATGATTAGTATTATCTGCGTTATTCGGACTATTGTCCTCATCTTCATTGTTATCTGTACAACGTTTCGGTCGATATTCCCTCCGGTCTTCTTCAGGTATTTCTTGTCGGACTCGAGAACCTTCTTTTTGAACTCGGGAACCTTCTTTTTGAACTCGGGAGCCATCACGGAACTTTGAATCTAAGCCTTTATTTAGTCCACGGGGGTATCCTTTCTCATTCCGCTAACCATAGCTAGGGTAGAAGCGTTAAGCTGTGTTAATTATTATTCTATGTTACTGCTGCTCTTGACCAGGATTGAACCTGCAGTCCTGAGATAACTGTCACTTAAAACTGTCTTAACCTAACTCCTTTATCCAACAGGCCATGTGACCAATTGGAATGGTTAGTGGAATGAGAACAGGATACCCCGTGGACTGAATAAAGGGTTTAGGTTCAAACTTCCGTGATGGCTCCCGATTACGACAAGAAGGTTCCCGAGTACGAAAAAAAGGGTCCCGAGTCCGAGAAGGTTCCCGAATCCGACAAGAAATATCTGAAGAAGACCGGAGGCCATATCGGCCGAAACGTTGTACAAGTAACAATGAAGATGAGGACAATAGTCCGAATGACGCAGATAATACTAGATATTGATTGTTGAGTTAATGTTTGTCGATTCGTCTTGTCCTTTTAATGATATGCCACCCGATATCACTAATGAGCTGAGAAATGGATGTGCAGTTTTTGGCAAAACACTGGATTGGGCATGTGAAGGAGCTTTCATATTCACTTGGCCATTTTCTTGCTTCCCTAACTAAAAGCTAACCTCAATGGCAAGATCTGAGACCGTGGTGGTCGTTACTAAAATATGTGGCGCATATTTACCCAAATATTTCGCCATAAGGTTGCAAGTATGGAATATCCAGCGGGAATCGGACTCACTTTTCAGATCTGCGAGACTAGCTTGCAAGAAAATGCACCACAATAAAACGCCTTGCAATACCCACCCCGTTCACACCGGGTAGGATGTGGCATACGGTCGCATGTATGACCACTTCACCAAGGATTGAACTCCCTATTCATTAGTAATGTGTGTGAGAGACTGTCTTGCTAACCCTTATCATGATGGGACACTTAAGGTATTTAGCAAACCCATTCGCCACGGCTTGGGTGTGGCAAATAGTCGTATGAATGGGTCATCAAGCGATGATCCAACTGGAAATACAGAAGCAATGGAACTGTTAGATTAGCATGTTAAATGTTGGGTCGAGTTCAAATAACAACACTGGAATTCGGAAAAAATTTTATTACCCTTTTGGACCAAAAGATGTAAATAAGATAGTGTCCGACCCGTACCTTTTAAACAACAGTAATTAGATATCTGTAGCAAGACTAGCTAACAGTCGACCACTTCCTCGTGTAGTCCGTATCATTTATGTTTCGTTGGACGAGTCCAGAATTCTTGAAGGGGGAATATATTCCCTTACAACTCTAGCCATTACATCAAAATGGGTTGGCCTTCGGCTAATGGTAAACTTGCTGGAAAATATGCACTGAAGGTCATGGGGAGTATTTTCCATAAAACTCACATTTTATTCAGTGTTTAATTTTGGTCTTGGTAAATACAGCTTCAAATGTTTTTGAACACGTTTTGGATCCTCTCTGATCTTTTAGCTGCGTGTCATGAGTAAATAAGAAGTTTGTATTTGTATTGTAAGTACCCATATACTGTTTTCCCCGAAAATAAGACAGGGCTTATATTAATTATCACTCCGATATATAAGGGCTTATATTAATTATCACTCCGATATATAACAGTCGGGTTTATTTTGGGGAATTTTGAGTGTTTCCGTCGC
The DNA here is from genome assembly GCA_023376005.1 of Doryteuthis pealeii. Lineage (NCBI taxonomy): Eukaryota > Metazoa > Mollusca > Cephalopoda > Myopsida > Loliginidae > Doryteuthis > Doryteuthis pealeii. The sequence goes on along the minus strand of CM042144.1, from coordinate 2,800,227 downwards.
ATAATGTGATGTATAAAATGCTTATTACCTTTGTCTGCCGCTCTCAACTAGGGTTTATTTTAAGGAGAGGGCTTACGCCAAAATCATACTGAAATATCTTGCTAGGTATTATTTTAAGTAAACACAGTATTTCCGAAGACCTATGAATAATAAACAGAAAAAAAAAGAAACCAACAAAACAACGTTATATATATATATATATATATATATATATATATATATATATATAGAGAGAGAGAGAGAGAGAGAGAGAGAGAGATACATAGATAGATAGATAGTATAGATATTTCTTTCTTTTTTCACTTGATATTCTACAGATAATCGAACCGCACGAATCTTACCTTCCTCATCATAAAGAAAATAAACATAGGTAAATATATATTTTTATGTTTGCTTTATTTCTCTATATCTGATATTATTTATATCACATGGTTATTGCGCTGTTGGTGAACTCTATAGATGAGATTGAATGGGGCGTAGTATGTTTATCTGCAGATAACTATCGCATTTTTACGGCGTAAATAAACCACAAAAATCAGCTTGCGTACTTTCTCATAAAAACAGGATTTGATTAACAACTTATATGTTGTATCGTAGTATTTTCTAACAAATATAGCGTAAATCAGTAAGAACATCACTATATATATATATATATATATTATATATATATATATAATGTTGTTCTGGTTCAAACGGGAGAAAATTTAATATTTTATAAAAGAAGATGTTTTCAGAAAAAATGTTTTTATTCTTTTTATCTTACATACGCGACACGTGTTTCTGATCTGTTGTCTTCTTCAGGGCATTGAGTTATTAATTTGGCAGAATATGTGATATTTGATAGGTTGTGTCTGTTTCTGGAATTTTTCTGTTATACATATCTAGATGGGTTACCAAGTAACTGGTATTAGGTACCACCCTAAGCCGATGAGAAGAACTGAAACCGAAACATTTAAGAATTCTGCAAAGAAATTGTACATAAAGCCTCATGAGTGTTCTGTTTACATTTTCAATAAAGTTAAACTCATAGGTATACACAGATACATCTGGGTAGAATAGATCTATAACCGCAAAATGGACAGGTTTTTACGTCTTTTTCTTACCAATTAATATATATATATATATATATATATATATTAATATATATATATATATATTGCCGTGGTCTTTTAGCTTCGCCCGCTGGACAGATGAAGTAATTAACAGCGTTGATCCCAGGGAGTCATCCCCCAGGCAACACCTGCCCTTGATTTAAAGAGGCAAGGCTGAATTTATTGCCCGGTGCCTAAGGAGCCTCCGCTTGAGATGAAATTCTGACGGGATCAAAGTATTTTTTGCGCCTGCCTACCATGAAATTCGGTTCGTGGGTGGTCCCACATTAATACGGTCTTGTGCCTAACCCGTACACGTGGGGTACGGGTAAATACACACACACACACACACACACATATATATATATATATATATGTGTGTGTGTGTGTGTGTGTGTGTGTGAGAGAGAGAGAGAGAGAGAGAGAGAGAGAGAGAGAGAAATGTTGAAAAACATGGGATGTTACAATAGATGATATTTATTCTTAATGATAATGTCGACGCTATAACGTTTCCGTCCTCGTGACCTTCTTCAGGACGTGAGATGAGTTCTTGTGTCGGGGAATTTAATTCTCATTCTGTAGAATATCTTTGGTCACGAATGCTCTGATGATGTGGTGTATATGTTTGAGATAGAGGTATCGCTTGATTATGGCGGGCAGTGGGAACAGTAGGAAATGGGTCTCCACATACTGTCGCAATGATTTCCTCAATTTATTCTCGTAAATATATAATAGTAATAGTGGGAAAGTGTTATAGGTCTACCAGACAGAAAACTAAAATTATTAAAACATCTTTTTTTATGGTTAGTGTTATATTTATTGAAGTGGTATTGGTCAGTGCTTAAATTATTTCAGTTATATACATGAGTGAAGATTTTTGGGGCGTTCCATCATGGTGTAATAGTCAACAGCTAGTCTCACAGATCCATTATTACTGAATAGTGGGTGATTCCTCACTTGATGCCTTATACTTGCGACCTTGTGTCACATTTTACCTGTAGCAAACAAGTTGGGTAAATACCTACATTTAGTTACAATTAAATTGTGAAACCAATTAGTCTTAATAGGTTATTATCCAAATCTCAAAGATCAATTGCCTGGTTACATCAAACCCTAGCACTATATGATTGTCCAACCCTATTGCCCTTTAATGGCAAACTCCAACCATTTTTATATGTGCTAGAGGGTGGTAAATAGTTTGGACCTACCATGGTTTCGATCCGAATGATCTCCCTCAGGATTCTACCTTGTACTCAACCAAGTCGACGTTATTTCTTTACCTAAACTGAGATAAACTTTTTTCCGACATCGAATGACATCGACATGGTCAGGTATAAGGTAGAGAACTGATGAGATCATTGAGATCGAAACCATGGTAGGTCCAAACTATTTTCCATTATACTATAATTGATATTGTTAATGCTCTATGTTCATAAATATATTCAGCACTTTTTGATAACTTACTTATGCCACTGCAATGGAAAAGTTAAAGAACTAATTGGTTTGAAATATATTATCATACAGGTAAAAAATTCCTAGACAATTTGGTACAGCAGTAGGGGAAAATCTGGTAGGCAAAGAGTTAAAGGAGATAATTGATATTAATAAGCTGTCATGATATATTATATTATTTATCCGTCCTTTCAAAGGAGAAGGAGTTAAAATGCTTATATAGATTAATAAGTAACTAGCAAGACCTGTGGATATAACACAGTATGATAATTTAATTATTACTACGTTTAGTATGTTTACTTAAGAAACTATTGCAAATAGTTCAATATGTAAAGGTATACTAATCTTGATCTAACTCTCCCCCCCCTTCTTACTTTCTTTTTTGTCCTGTTTTCTTTATGTTATCCCTTCTCGCGCTCATCCAGTCTCTCTATCTTTTCCTCTCGACAGGGGGGGCGGGTTAGCAATGTGATGGGATATAAAATGCTTATTACCTTTGTCTGCCGCTCTCAACTAGGGTTTTATTTTAAGGAGAGGGCTTACGCCAAAATCATACTGAAATATCTTGCTTAGGTATTATTTTAAGTAAACACAGTTATCCGAAGACTAATGAATAAAACAGAAAAAAAAAGAAACCAACAAAACCACGTTATATATATATATAATATATATATATATATATATTATATATAATATATATAAGAGAGAGAGAGAGAGAGAGAGAGAGAGAAGATACATAGATAGATAGATAGATAGATAGATATTCTTTCTTTTTTCACTTGATATTCTACAGATAATCGAACCGCACGAATCTTACCTTCCTCATCATAAAGAAAATAACATAGGTAAATATATATTTTTATGTTGCTTATTTCTCTATATCTGATATTATTTATATACATGGTTATTGCCGCTGTTGGTGAACTCTATAGATGAGATTGAATGGGCGAGTATGTTTATCTGCAGATAACTATCGCATTTTTACGGCGTAAATAAACCACAAAAATCAGCTTGCGTACTTTCTCCATAAAAACAGGATTTGATTAACAACTATATGTTGTATCGTAGTATTTTCTAACAATATAGCGTAAATCAGTAAGAACATCACATAAATATATATATATAATATATATATATATATAATAATGTTGTTCTGGTTCAAACGGGAGAAAATTTAAATATTTTATAAAAAGAAGAATGTTTTCAGAAAAAATGTTTTATTCTTTTTATCTTACATACGCGACACGTGTTTCTGATCTGTTGTCTTCTTCAGGCATTGAGTTATTAATTTGGCAGAATATGTCCGATATTTGATAGGTTGTGTCTGTTTCTGGAATTTTTCTGTTATACATATCCCTAGATGGGTTACCAAGTAACTTGGTATTAGGTACCACCCCCTAAGCCGATGAGAAGAACTGAAACCGAAACATTTAAGAATTCTGCAAAGAAATTGTACATAAAGCCTCATGAGTGTTCTGTTTACCATTTTCAATAAAGTTAAACTCATAGGTATACACAGATACATCTGGGTAGAAATAGATCTATAACCGCAAAATGACAGGTTTTTACGTCTTTTTCTTACCAATTATATAATATATAATATATATAATATATATATATATATATTATATATTATTGCCGTGGGTCTATTTAGCTTCGCCCGCTGGACAGATGAAGTAATTAACAGCGTTGATCCCAGGAGTCATCCCCCAGGCAACACCTGCCCCCTTGATTTAAAGAGGCAAGGCTGAATTTTATTGCCCGGTGCCTAAGGAGCCTCCGCTTGAGATGAAATTCTGACGGGATCAAAGTATTTTTGCGCCTGCCTACCATGAAATTCGGTTCGTGGGTGTCCCACATTAATACGGTCTTGTGCCTAACCCGTACACGTGGGTACGGGGTAAATACACACACACACACACACACACATATATATATATATATATATGTGTGTTGTGTGTGTGTGTGTGTGTGTGGAGAGAGAGAGAGAGAGAGAGAGAGAGAGAGAGAGAGAGAAATGTTGAAAAACATGGGATGTTACAATAGATATTTATTCTTAATGATAATGTCGACGCTATAACGTTTCCGTCCTCGTGACCTTCTTCAGGACGTGAGATGAGTTCTTGTGTCGGGGAATTTAATTCTCATTCTGTAGAATATCTTGGTCACGAATGCTCTGATGATGTGGTGTATATGTTTGAGATAGAGGTATCGCTTGATTAGGCGGGCAGTGGAACAGTAGGAAATGGGTCTCCACATACTGTCGCAATGATTTCCTCAATTATTCTCGTAAATATATAATAGTAATAGTGGGAAGTGTTATAGGTCTACCAGACAGAAAACTAAAATTATTAAAACATCTTTTTTATGGTTAGTTTATATTTATTTGAAGTGGTATTGGTCAGTGCTTAAATTATTTCAGTTTTATACATGAGTGAAGATTTTGGGCGTTCCATCATGGTGTAATAGTCAACAAGCTAGTCTCACAGATCCATTTATTACTGAATAGTTGGTTGATCCCTCACTTTGATGCCTTATACTTGCGACCTTGTGTCACATTTTACCTGTAGCAAACAAGTTGGGTAAATACCTACATTTAGTTACAATTAAATTGTGAAACCAAATTAGTCTCTAATAGGTTATTATCCAAATCTCAAAGATCAATTGCCTGGTTACATCAAACCCTAGCACCTATATGATTGTCCCAACCCTATTGCCCTTATGGCAAACTCCAACCATTTTTATATGTGCTAGAGGGTGGTAAATAGTTTGGACCTACCATGGTTTCGATCCGAATGATCTCCTCAGGATTCTACCTTGTACTCAACCAAGTCGACGTTATTCCTTACCTAAACTGAGATAAACTTCTTTTCCGACATCGAATGACATCGACATGGTCAGGTATAAGGTAGAGAACTGATGAGATCATTGAGATCGAAACCATGGTAGGTCCAAACTATTTTCCATTATTACTATAATTGATATTGTTAATGCTCTATGTTCATAATATATTCAGCACTTTTTGATAACTTACTTATGCCACTGCAATGGAAAAGTTAAAGAACTAATTGGTTTGAAATATTATCATACAGGTAAAAAATTCCTAGACAATTTGGTACAGCAGTAGGGAAAATCTGGTAGGCAAAGAGTTAAAGGAGATAATTGATATTAATAAGCTGTCATGATATATTATATTATTTATCCGTCCTTTCAAAGGAGAAGGAGTTAAAATGCTTATATAGATTAATAAGTAACTAGCAAGACCTGTGGATATAACACAGTATGATAATTTAATTATTACTACGTTTAGTATGTTTACTTAAGAACTATTGCAAATAGTTCAATATGTAAAAGGTATACTAATCTTGATCTAACTCTCCCCCCCCTTCTTACTTTCTTTTTTGTCCTGTTTTCTTTATGTTATCCCTTCCTCGCGCTCATCCAGTCTCTCTATCTTTTCTCTCGACAGGGGGGGGGACGGGTTAGCTCAGTCGGTAGAGCGTTCGGCTAGAAACCACAAGGTTCCTAGTTCCATACCGGCCCTCGCCAACTCAGCATATGAGTAGCAAAGGGATATGTGCGGTAAAGTAAGGAGCTGATGATAAGTGTGGCGTTCCACCTCAGATGCTAAAAATAATCTCTTTGGTCTAGCGCTAGTGAAAAGAAGATAGACTCCATCGCTGATGGGCTGATACCGACTTTAGGCCACCCCGACGACTTTACTTACTTATATATATATATATATATATATATATATATATTATATATATATAAGGTCATCCACAGACACCGTGTTTCCCGCCACTTCAGTGTGACTAGACACACTGCTATCTGTGACGAGGAGCGAAATCCGACCGACTCTTCGTCTGCCCGATTCGTTAACCTCTCGGCCATTTGATAGCTGCCGTAAAGGGGTGGTTTTTAAACTATTAAATACTTACATTTGTTTATATATTTTACGATCACCAGAGAGATCCAGTCTGTAAACAGACGATTATTGCTTTATATATGCTTGCAGTGAAAGTTAATTTAAGTCACCCCTAGAGAGCTCTATTGAGTTTTAGGAGCATATAATAAGTCATACACAAACACCGTGTTTCGGCAATTCACACCTCTTCAGTGTGGCTTGACACAACATCTCTTCAGTGTTTGTGTTGTTATATCCACATTGTCCTCTAATCTCAACCACACACACACACTCACACTCACACGCACACACACACATATATATATATGTTTGAGAGTAGAGGAAAATGTGGATATAACAAGACAAACGACTATATTCAATCGATATTTCGCCTCATTATTGGTTGCAGCTTCCTCAGAATTTATTGATTCAAGTGCTTGTACATTTGGCTTTTATAGTTAAAAGGTAAATGGGTGAGGTAGTGAGAGAAAAGGGGAGGGGTTATTGGTAAGTAGTCTAGTGGAATGAGAAGAATGAGAAGAAAATCAGGAGGGCTTAGTATGTGGTATGTGTGGAAATGGTGTTTATTCATTTTTATGGGGTCAGTCAGTTGACTTTGAAGATAAATTTTTTTGACGAGAGAGTGAGTCAAATGTGTCACCAAGGGGCCGGGGATATTTTTTATGCATTTATCTCAACAAAATCTTTACGGATTTCTCTCAAATATTTTCAAACAAAAATATCCCCGGCCCCTTGGTGACACTCACACATTTGACCCACTCCCTCATTTGAGGGTCCCTCCGATCAATCTGTTGTTCACATAAAGCCATATAATTGTCCCAAACCTATTTCTCTCATGAAAATACCCAACCCTTTTTTTCATATATGTGCTATAAGGCGATGTCTGAGGGTCTTGGTGTCCTGGGTATGACGTTAAACTTAATCTGATAGTGAAGTTCAAATTCTTGAGCTCAGGGGAATAAGGAATACCCCTTTATCACCTTTACTCCAATGTCTACTCTGACCCTGAGTGCTAGTACTTGTTAAAATGTAATTTATGGATTAAATAGATAAAAATGAGTTTTAAAAAATGTGTTTAAAAATGAGTTTTAATTTGAAAAAAAAAGTTTAAAAAGTTAGGATGAATACAACAAAACAGCCTCGTCATCATCATCATCATCATCATCGCTGTTGACACGGATATCCATGACAATCTCTCTCGATCCGTTCCTATCGCTCATCATTCTCGGGAGGTCATCTGTGCAGCATCCTGTATCCGCACAGAGCTGATCAATGTGCGTATTTGCTGGTCGGCCCACACTAGCGTGCCCATGTGCCGGTCTCCACAGGAGGACGTCGCTTATGAGTTCGTCCTTGCTTTCCAGCAGTGTCCCGCGTGTCTTGTCCGTCTTACTAGGATGGTTTTGGTGATATGTGGCAGGTGGCCGTACAGCTGCTTTCTCGTGGGGTGTTGTTTCCACGTCTTGTTCAGGGTCACCCGCAGCATTCTGTGCAGCTCCCGTCTAATTTATTCTCTAGTCGCTTTGTTAGGGTCCAGGTGGTGTAGCCATACAGCAGTACTGACACGACAACGGCCTGGAAGAACTGTCTCTTTAACTTGTCTGTGAGATTGGATTTCCACATGATCGTTAATTTATTTATTGCGGCCCATGCTATTCCTATACGTGCATTAACGTCGTTAGAAAAAAAAGCTTCGTCATAAAATAATCCCAAAAGGGTTGATATGCCGTAAAATCCAACCAACTATCCACAGACACGCTGTGACACAGTCGTTTTTAACCGGAGAACAGCTGTTTGAATTGAAAGTTTTCTTTCACCTAAATCAGTATTCATACTAGAACTAAGGAGCACAGCCTGACCTACAATTTCCCGATAGCTGAGGAAGGAGAGACAATATAGTAGAGAAATATCACAATAACATCAGATCTTCAGTTAGTATTATTAGCGTTGTTCGGACTATTGTCCCCATCTTCATTGTTATTTGTACAACGTTTCGGCTGATATACCCTCCGGCCTTCTTCAGGTATTTCTTGTCGGATTCGGGAGCCATCATGGAACTTTGAACCTAACCCTTTATTTATTCCACGGGAGTATCCTGTTCTCATTCCGCTAACCATAGCTGGGGTATTATAATTAATTATTTTTCTAACTGCTTTCACTCAGGATTGAACTCGGGAACCAGAGATAACTGTCACTTAGAACTGTCTTTTAACCAAACTGCCTAATCCACTCGGCCATGTGTCCAATTGGACAATTGAGTATGAATTTTGGGAACTTATAAACATAATGTCTTGATTTGGCTAAAATATCTACCTATTTACTTATGTATGATTTTTTACCTAGACTCATATTGTGTTGTTTTTTTTTCTCCTTTCCCGAGCCCGACAAGAAATACCTGAAGAAGGCCGGAGGGTATATCGGCCGAAACGTTGTACAAATAACAATGAAGATGGGGACAATAGTCCGAACAACGCTAATAATGCTAATCTTCAAGCCTCATCTCAAACATTCAGAGAAAAAGATCTTCAGTTGTTCGAAAAAAGAGAAAAATCTAATAAGATTATAGGATCTAGGGAATCCACAAGTGTGAACTACCTGACAACTCATACCACCCGGTTCGTAAGCTCTTCGTTCCAAATACATTCGAGCTTTGCTAGTTTTGATGATTCAGAATATAAAAGTCAATCAATCAGTTTTGATTATTAAGGACATATTTAGTCCCAAACGGCAGAAGCAACGCAGCAGTCCGAATTGTTTATCTCTGTTCAGCTTAACAATAACTGACTCCAAAATCGGTCTTGTGTCAGGATGGGCGCAATTATTTTTCCACACAGACCAGCATCGTACAGTGGTAGGAAAGTGGGCAGTTTTAGGTTTCAGTGTGTGCTTCATAGTGCTTCCTATAGATTTTGTTGTCTTGTTTACTTACGGCATTCTAGAGCCAATGCAAGCCAGACGCAGTTTTTGTTACGGAAAACAAAGCGCCATTGTGCTACATTGCGATCCGGCCGCTCGTTATGTTCAGAACGAGGCTGTATTGATATTCGTGGACAAAGCAGGTCTGGAGTGGGTCTTATCATAAGAGCTCTTTCCAATTGACTTGGGGTTGTTTAGATGGATACGTAAATAGAAGGGAAATGGAAATGTTGGTTTGGGGGCCCAGAAGAATATAGCTTGATCTTTCTCCTCAAATATATTAATTTATCTCTGCTTGGATAAATATCAAAACATACACATACGGATATAGAGATGCACACAACTCATTGCAAAAGTTATGGAATAAGCAAAATTAGAGTATGTTAACCTTATTTGCTTTTTTATCTAGCAGTAAATAAACTAATAACAGATAAGACTCTCCCAAAAATATTGATATCTAAACAGACTGGCTCCATAGAACATTCCTTAAACAAACTAGATGAAATTATTTGAATTAAATGTATTCATTTACAACTCATGCAAAGGAAAATGGTATGGAATATCGATTGATATTATACAATGATGTAATTAAACCGGTTAACTATTTTCAAAGGCTTGCCATCCAGTGTGGATATGTATCGATATTGTTTCAAACATATGAACTCAGTGTTTATCTAAGTTCACATAAAGGCCAATGTTTCTTGCTGCCTGCTGTAGATATGCAGCAATTTTTAGGCTTGTAACAATAGAAACAATCTTCCAGGTCTAGCATCAAAAAAGGGGATAGCTCCCTCTCTGTCCGGCTGACATTGACAATATTCCACTCCGCCACAACCTTTTGATTAAAGATAAAAGTAACTAATCATAGTGCTGGCTCGGTTGCGCATTGGTCACACAAGGTATACTCACTATTTTATACGAAAACGCCAACATTTTATGATCCATGACCAATAGCAAGTTCCAGCAATAAGGAAATACACACACACACACACACACACACACACAAGTTCTTAAATGTGTTCCAGAAATTAAAGGAAATGAACATTTCTTACATAATAATTGGATCCCTAATACATTTTTAAGGTATTGTAGAAATCATTATGGCGATCAGTACAGCTGATGACCTTGAGAGTGAGTGACAATGCTTGACCTCACTCTGACCTTGTCTTGCGGAATAAACCGTGAAAACCAGTAACCCCGATAGAAGGCCCTTCCGGGTTAAGGAGTAAGCAACTCAGTTAGTTAGAGTTAGAAGTTAGAAGCCAAGCTAGCAAGATGCGAGTCTCACTGCGCAGATTGTCTGGTCTGGGGATCTATGAATAAAGTAACACATCGTAAATCAAAGTCTTGTGTTTATTACTAAAAACTAACAATGACACAGGGATTCTGATAACAAGAAATCCCTAGCAACAGAAACCAAACCCGGAATCCTCAATAGAAGACCAGACGAGACCTTAGAAGATATACCAGACCAAGATAGATGATAGACGATCAGGACTAAAGCCGGCCGAGGAATAGACGACCAGAGTAAGAAGTAAGAAAGGTATATGGCGTTGTATAGATTTGGCTTAGTGAAAAGACCAGTATATAACATATACCTATTTAGTGCCGGTAAAGAAGGCGCTATGCAACACATTGTTTTATGAATGTAACTAATTAGGAAAATGGTGCTAATTATTAGATTGAAGCAACTGATACACCTTCACAATGTATCATGAATCCCATAAGTGTCTTTTATGTTGTAAGAGCTCTATATTTGCTTGTAAAATTAATCAATAAAACGATAATAAAACTGACGAGAAATTCGTAATAGGAGAAAATGGGTTTCTTTAAGGCAGCTAATATATCGGTCATTATTGAAACATTTTGTCATTTCAGACATGATAGACCCTGGCGGTTAATTAATTGTTAGGGTCCATTAATAGGGGAAGACAATACTCTTTCATCTTGGCTAGATAACCAGTCTAGGAGATGGAAAACTCTGAAATCAAACTTGTTAAACTTCGATTCTGTGTCGCATCCTACTTGTGCGGAGGGGATAGTAAATA
>CM042144.1:2736292-2783792 GCA_023376005.1 Doryteuthis pealeii | reverse complement strand
CACCCTCTCTCTTTCTATCTTTCCCTACACTCTTTCTTTCTTTCTTATTATATTTTTCTGTATAGCATGATCTTTTTCTCCCTTTCATTCTTTATAATAAAAAGAATGGTCCATTAATTAGCCGAGGTGACGGCACTCTTAAGAATTAAGAATTCTGCGGATGAGCAACACAAGATAATCAGGACTTATATTTTTGAATTTCGACTTGGATGATTTGGACGGTCTCAATTTTATCCAGAGGGTGTTGCAAGATTATATCGGTCGTACTTTTAAGGAACACGAGTACTAATATATAGATATCTGTATCGATTTTAAAAGTTACAACATACAAACCTTTGTTTATCACTGGTAAAATGCATTGAAAATATACGGGAGTATGTGGCAATATTTTTTTCCTTGCAGCTGAAAAACTGCTCTCTCTAACAATGATATTTCACTTCTAATATCAATTGTACATATTTACAAACACCTCCACACGAGTAGGGTGTGCCACAAGGTCAATTTCTTAAGTGGTGTTTAACATGTTATCTCAGAGTTTTTCTTCCCCTAGGCTGCTTACCCGACCCGGCGGTAGTACTTGTAAGGTTCCCATCGATTGGTTAAATAGAGAAAAAAATGAGTGTAAAAATGTTTTTAAAAATTGCGTTTAAAAAGAAAAAAAAAGTCCTACCCATCAAGAATGAATAAAACAAAACGTCTTCGGCATAAAATAACCCATCAAGAGTTGACATAAGAGTTTTATTGTTTGCTTGAAACATTGTGGGTATATTTGGTTTGTAGATTAATTTTGAAGGCTTATCAAAATGCAAAGGGAGAACAGGTGACGAGTATGTTGTTCATTTACCAGCATTTTTATTTTGTTTCCTTGATATTCCGGGTTAAAATCCCCTCATTAGAAGACATCGGAGTTAGTGTGGAGGTATTAACATTTGTGCTTCTGAAACATACAAGTTACTTCCTTGGTATTGTGATAACCCTCAAAATCAATCTACCTACTATCTATCTATCTATCTATCTATCTATCTATATATATATATATATATATATATATATATATATATATATATATATATATGGTGGACTCTCCTATCGAGAACGATAGATGAAGGTCAGCAGTGAGTGATTTGATTCCTCCCATTTGTGCATGCTGTCAAGAAGACATTTTATGTTTCCTCGAGTGTGACAGCAGCCCAGCCCTGCTGGGATCCATGAAGCCACACTGACAAACGAAATGATCCAAGACAGGAGTTAAATGTTTTTCTTTTAAAGTTAGGCGGAGCCGATCTCTATGCTTCAGTCTATTTTGTTCAAAGCTCTTTAGTTTAGCGAAACAGGTCTTACGCCATTCCTTCCGATCCGATGCTAGATCTTCCCAAGCACTCAAGTCAATATCGAGGCGTTTCAAATTGTCCTTCAATTTGTCCTTGTAGCGTAAGAGAGGACGTCCAATAGAACGCTTAGCATTTGGTAGTTGCCCGTAAAATATCTTCTTTGGAAGCCTGTTCTCATTCATTCTGAGATATATATAATATATAATATATATATATATATATATATATATATATAATAAGATAAATATATAAAGGTTTTACATATCTATTTATTAGGGGACCAAGGAACAATCACAACCATATTGGTTTCATGCGATGCAATCATCAGGTGAAGATTTTCATTTGAAACATCTTCACCTGATGATCGCATCGCATGAAACTAATATGGTTGTGATTGTTCCTTTGTCACCTATTAAATAGATATGTAAAACCTTTATGCTCTATTTTATATTGAGCACTACCAATAATACTGCCTTTGGTACACCATTCCAGCAAAAGCTGAAACAGTGACCATCTCACACTATAGTATATATATATTATATATATATATATATATATATATATATATATATATATAGAGAGAGAGAGAGAGAGAGAGAGAGAGAGAGAGAGAGAGAGATTGTGGAGGATTTTCAAAACACATTGAGAGCAAAATGTTACAGTTCGGTGGAAGCCTAAGTAGCAGAAAATATCCCGGGGCCTCGCTCTTTTCTCAAACTTCAGTTTATGGCTTTTTGAGTGTCTAAAATTTATTCTTATCTGATTATTTCCTTACAAATAAATCTAATGAAGCAATCTATTGAAGTGATATTAAGTATTTTCATTCATATTTCCTTTTTTCACTTGAATAGAAATGTTTTCAATTTTCTACCTAACTGAAACTTAACCTTTATTTATGTCACCCAAATAAATTCTCACTGAAAAAAAAGAAACCAAAATGAAAATATTCCATAGATTTATATCGATAATATTTTTCTTTTTAAAAGTTTTTAAATTAAACGCTTAAACTGAAGAGTTATGCACGGCTGAGTAACTTATAGGATAAATAAAGTCTAGACACCTCTTTGTCTAGACGAGGCTGCACTATTTTCATTATAAGGTTGCTGGATTTGTTTGTTTTGTTTTGTTTTACGGCATATCAATCTCGGTGGGTCATGTAATGCCGATAAAGTTTTGAAATAAATCAATTCTTAATGGATAATACCATTTTTTTTAAATACATTTTTTTATTTTTACCCATAGATGGGACCCTAACAGGTACTACCACTCCGGGTCAGAGTGGACCAGGAAGCAATGTTGATGAAGGGGTGCTCCACATTCCCCAAACCTCCAAAACTGGAACCTCACCATCAGATAGAGTTTAACGTCATTCCCAGGACATGTAGACCCGCAGCCACCGCATTCTAGCACCATATGATAAAAGGGGGGCTGGGGCTTGCCATAAGGGCAATAGGGTTGGGAAAATCATATAGGTGCTAGGGCTTGACGTGACCAGCCGATTGATCGGAGGGGGCCTCTCCGACCGCCCGTCTAGCCCAAGATAGGGCCAAAGTGGTGTATTGCATGTCATGAACTGCTCATCCACCTGGGCTCTATCCTTAAGCATCACGGGTCGCCACCCACGGCCAACAGGTGGCCCCATTGGGGGAGTCTTACCACTCTGCAGAGGTGCAGTCGGTGCATTCTAACGCCCCAGACGACAGGGCGGACCTGAACTGAGTATTTCCTTATTAGTCCTGATTAAAATTTCGGTAAGGGTAACCCAAAGTTGAAACTTTTAAAACCTTATTCCTCCGATGTAGGCATCATTGGGGACCGAGGAAAATGTTGGTAAACGTCTTATCGTTCCCCGATGATACCTGCATCTGAAATAACAGTTCGGCTGCGTGTTACACTTACCATGATTTTAACCTAATATATATATATATATATATATATATAATGGATAAAAGTAACCTACTCGAGTTTCATCGTCTGATTCGTCAGGGTTACATCCGTTGAATTAATCAAGTTTTCGATTAATATCAGTTGGTACAATACATGCCCGCTGGAATGGGACTTTATAAACAAGCGTTCGTCTATAAAAGATAAGTCCCATTCCAACGGGCATGTATTGTACCAACTGATATTAATCGAAAAATCGTGTGTGTGTGTGTGTGTGTGTGTGTGTGTTATATTTCATTTGGTTTATAGATAAGATCATATATAATATTGATTTTAATATTTGTAGAATAAAACAATAATATTAGACGTCAATAGCACCAAGTAATTATTTATTAATCCCAGATTTGTTAAATGCAGTATGCAAATTAATCGCACCATACTTTATTTCTTTGGGAAATATAACATACTTTGCAGGATTTTAAAAGCACTAATAACATGGGCTGTTTTGAAGCAAATCTGAGACATCATTAATAGATAAGTTTATTCACTGTAATAATGATTTTGACTATAGATTAAATCACTGATAAACTTACGCAATTCTTGAGCGTATTATGACGTAAGCAGTGACGCAGTTTCGGTTACAGATAAACAGATTACGAATTATAATCAGATGTTGCTTTTTGCGTATTATATTTGCACATTCTGATATTTTCAATTGCATAAACATTATATTCTGTAGGTGGATATTTTACATATGCAGGTTTCCTTGTTAATTAGAGTTAAATTAGTGTTGACTGTGACAAGTGTTGCGTGGTAAGTCATTAGCAGAAGAAGCTGTTATGCTATTAATTCATTTCCTTACTTGATTTAACTGCTGAACCGAGCAGATTCGTTCAGCTTACTTTATTCATTTAACGGCATATCAACACACGATGGATTGTTTAATACAGAAATTTGATCTTATTTTTCTGAATTCTTGAGATGCTGCTTGATGTTTTGTACTATTTAGATTGTCCGGCATGTTGTCCTCATTTTTATTGTTATACACAGTGCGTTTTGGCCGATGTTTTCTCCGGCCTTTTGCATGTGTTTCTTGTCGAATTCTAGTCTCTTTTTGTTCACATTTTTTTTTTAGCATTACTTGATCCGTCCATTTATAAGACCAGTTGCACTAACTCCCACTGTCTAAGTTTCGACCACCTGCTTGTTGCTTCAAAGACCTCTGACTCCAATAGTTCTCAAAATGTTCTCTTAATCTATTTTTCTTTAGATTAAATAGCCAAATCTGCCCTGCTATTTATCTATAGCTCTACCTTTGTCAAGAGTATTAACTTTATGTGAAATGCAAACAAAAATGTCCATGATTTGAACTCGGTTTCTACTACGATAACCATTACACCACGGGCGATTTCTTTATCTGATATATAATTGTAGACCTACTTGTTAAATTGAATTCGAAATAAAATATCCCACGTGAACTAGGTAGCCAGTCTCTTTTTTATTCTTTCGTTTGTTTTGGACAGAAGTACATCATGTTAGGGGCCGGGTTAGCTCAGTCAGTAGAGCGTTCGGCTAGAAATCACAAGGTTCCTAGTTCGATACCGGTCCTCGCCAACTCAGCATATGAGTAACACAGGGATCTGTGCGGTAAAGTAAGGAGCTGATGGTAGGTGTGGCGCTCCACCTCAGATGCCAAAAACAATCTCCCTGGTCTAGCGCTATTGAAAAGGAGATAGACTCCCTCGCTAACTGGCTGATACCGACTTTAGGCCGCCCCGTCGATCTTTTCCCTACTCTTTCATTATTATTTTTTTTCTTTTTATCATGTCCTTGTTATTCCCTTTCTTGATTATAGACACAGAATGGTCCATTATTTAGTTATGGTGACGAGACTCATAAGAAATGAGAATTCGGCGGACAAGCAACACCAGAAATCAGGATTTACATTTTTGCATTTCATTTTAGACTACTTGGACGGTCTCATTTATAACCAGTGGATGTTACAAGATGATAACGGACGTACAAATAAGGAACACGAGTATCAGTGTATAGATATTTTGCTATTGATAATACTATCTGGCAAAGCATTGACATTTTTCCGACCGAGTAAGATTTAGTATTATTTTTACTTTTTACATCATGTTATGAATCTTTTGTCCAAAGGTTATTCTTTTCAGTTGAATATTATCAACAATATCCATCACCTGACCGCTGAACTCCTCTAGCTTTCTGTTGACCAACAGAAAACCCGGAACCTTCAGTCTCGGCCCACTTTCATTAGCTGAATTCTCTATCAGAAATGTCTAGCCGTGCTAGACACTAAATAGACTTCGCAACAAACACCTTTCTTCGGCTATACCTTCGTCCCCCTTTCCTCTTCGCCTCTAGATCTGTTTCCTCATTTCTCTCAAACGAAAATCCCTTTGTCACAGCCAGAAAAACAGAAACACGCTGTCTTTCCGGGTTTCGTCTATTTTGAACAATGTACCGAATATTAGTCAACCAGTTATTCGAGCTTAGTGACAATAGTGAATAAACGGAAACAGTGTACAATAAATGACCGGGAAAAGTGACCGGAAGTCCAGGTGCTTGGTCTAAATAAACGGTTCACAATATCACCATAACATACACTTGTTTTTGAAGATGCTTTCCATTTAAACATAGTATAAAATACCCGTGAGAAGCTAATGTGAAGCCGATGGGAGTTCAAAACTGAGAACAATAGCGTTTATCTTTGATCTTTGAATAAGACTTATCGTCTCGTCTGATGTATATATAAATACGTTTTAATTTACTAGCAGAAGTACCAGGGCAGGCAGGGTAATATTTCAAGCCAAGATAAAAGTATCTATAAGTAGAAGCGGCAACCCGGCGTTGTCTGGGAAGAGAGGGATATTAAAATGTTAGTCTCGCAGATCCATTAATTGCTTTCGTCTTACGTAATTGATTTGTTTATGTTTTAATCACGAATGAGTTTCAAATTCTTATTTTCAAATATATTCCCAGATATAAAGAATATCTTCATCATTTTTGCACAAAAAGCAAGCCCTGGTAATAGTGAATGTGTATATATTTACTTTATCGTTAATTCTTTTAATTTGATAATTTCCTCCGATATATATATATATATAATATATATTATATATATATATATATATATATATATATATATATAATGCATACTTACACACCAGCTGTCCATTATATATGTATAATTTATTATTATGACTAGAAACGGCAAACCACCCTGGGTAGAGAGTAGGAGAAACCATGTCTATTGATTTGTCTACTTTTGGGATTTACAAATGATGGACATTTTTAAGTAGAATTTCAATGCTATTTCTATGTGTATTTTAATTTTTAAATATCATAGTATATAAATCAGCTCTTTAAAAATTTTGTACAAAAAGTCAAAACCGGTAATATTCATATTATATATATATATATATATTGGTTTGTTGTTTGGTTTAGAAGGCTGTCATAATGCAAGTGTAAAGAAAAAAGAAAGTAACTATGATGTTGTTTGTCAACCTGTCATTCTATTCTTAATATTTCGGGATAAAAAATCCCATCATCAGATTATTACTCGAACTGAAGTGGTGCTAGTAGCTGCTAGCACCATTTTTTTAAATCCCGAAATATTAAGGAATAAAATGACAGGTTAACAAACAACACCATAGTTACCTTCTTTTTTCTTTGCACTTGCATTGTGACAGCCTTCAAAACCAACCAACAAACCAATATAAACACAATGCTCCAAGCAAATTACAAAACGCTTATATGTATATATATATATAGGGTCACCCACAGACACGTGTTTCGACACATCAAGTCTCTTCAGTGCGGCTAGACATTTTGTAAGCTACCTACAGCCGGAATTGAACTGCAGTCAGTTGGGTGTCAGTCCGGCACCTTAACCATTAGGCTGTCTTCACTTACAGAATAGGAAGGGGATTTTAACTGTTTTAATACACACATCGCTTTGTGTGTAAAAGCCGTCACAGAGTGCTCCATTTCTCCTTATAGAGAAGAGCGTTGCGTTTACGCTTGAGTTGGCGGCCGTCAGCGAGATCCCCCCCCCCAGAGTGATCAACCCTAGGGGATGGGAAGCATATATAGGGTCATCCACAGACACGTGTTTCGACTTATCAAGTCTCTTCAGTGTGGCTAGACATTTTGTAAGCTACCTACAGCCGGAATTGAACTCCGGTCGGTTGGGTGTCAGATATATATATATATATATACTTTGTCATTAATTGTTTTATTTTCGTAGTCGTTTCATACATACATACACACTAACTGCCTTTTATATCTATACAAATATCAATAAAACGAATCTTTCTTAGTAAATAGTGAAAATATTCAATTTTTATCAAGTATTATTGAATAGATCTTCATGAAAAGATGTACCAATTATATTGTATATCGTTTTAATAGTTAAATAATTATTTGGTAAAAGTATCCCAAAATCTTGTTGAAACTGGGATTAAAGAGATCAAATAATGTACACGTTGTGCCGTTACTTTCGTATTTGGCCTGGAGAGTTGTCTGCCCGTTTAGTTTGCTATCGGCTGGTCACGTCAAGCCCTAGCACCTATATGATTTTCCCAACCCTATTGCCCTATGGCAAGCCCCAACCCCTTTTATATATGGGGTGCTAGAAGGCGGTGACTGCGGGTCTACATGTCATGGGAATGACGTTAAACTCTATCTGATGGTGAGGTTCCAGTTTTTGTTTGGGGAATGTGGAACACCCTTCATCACCATTGCTCCCTGGTCCACTCTGACCCGGACTGGTAGTACCTGTTAGGGTCCATCTATGGGTAAAATAAAAAAATGGTTTATAAAAATTGTATTATCCATTATTTCAAAACTTTATCGGCATTAAATGACCCACTGAGGTTGATATGCCGTAAAACAAAACAACCCAAATCTAAAAAGATTGCATTTTTTAATATTCCATCAATTTGTTAGATCTAAAATGGTTATACAAGTTATTTTTTAGATGAGTATTAAATAATATTTTGAATTTTTTGTATTCTAGAACATTAGTAACAACATGATACTCCAAATATTAAGTAATACCGATGTTTTACCGATGACAGGTACCCCAGATTTTTCACCAACTCGTGAAGGAGAGGATGGTTATGATCGGATAGTGTAATGAAACTAGAGGACATTGGGAATTTTTTTTTTAAAGTGTCTTTAACTCACATTCTTAGGAACATGACGAAGGATTATGTAATCTTAACGGGGGAGAGGAGGGTTTCTTGTGAAGTTTATCGCGTGACAAGAGCTCACCGCGTGACGTTAGTACGTCGTCACGGGTGAGTTCAGATAAGGACAAGGTTCTCACGTGTTACAACACCTATTCATGAGATTTGCTTTTTGATCGATCGCCAAGAAAAAAAAAAAAAAGGAATAGGAATTGGGAAGACAAAGAAATCGTTTTCGATGAGGTTCATGAACCCAACTCAGGACTTCGCTATTTTTCTTTTGTTAATTAAGCACAACATGAGAACGTTTATTTTGAAAGAATTTTATAATCACAATTTTGGCTGGTTAGTTGCAATTTACTGAATGTCAACCCGTGTTGGGTTATTTTATACCGAAGAAATGTTGTTGTTTTTATTCTTGATGGATACGCAATTTTTATAAACTCAATCTTTTTAAACAATTTTAAACTCATTTTTCTGTTTAACTCTTAGATGAACCCTAATAGGTACTTCCACTCCGCGTAAGAGTGGATCTGGGAGTAATGCTGATAAAAGAGTACTCGACAGTACCCAGAGTTCCAGAATTTGAATTTCACTATTAGCAATGGTACTCCACATTCCCCAAACATCCAGAACTGGAAACTCACCATCAGATAGTTTAACGTCATACCCAGGACACTGAGCCCCTCCGCCACCGCCTTTTAACACATATATGATAAAAATGGTTGGGACATTCCGTAAGGCAATAGGGTTGGTGCAATCATATTGGTGATACGGCTTGACGTGACCAGCCAATTGATCCTCTAGTCTAAGAACCAAAGTGGAGTGTTGCAGGCCATGGACTGCTCAGCAACCCCCAATTTTGGATTTAACATATTGTTCTCTTTCCTTTCTTTATTTTTATTTTTTCGTGTGTCCCTTAAAATGTAACCCCTCCGCCACTGACACTATTTGACACAAGGTAATATATCTAAGTGGAGTACTGCTGGTTTGAATTCAAAGATTTCTTCCTGATTGTCTTATCAACAATCAAATGGATACAATCTGTCCTACTATTTACCCGTAGCTGTGGTGGGGTGGAACATATGGATTCGTACTTTTCCCTGGGGTATTAGCGCCTAGTGAAACGCCAACAGCCTCGTCTAGGATCTGAACTCAGTTCGCCGAATCTATTTCTTAAGACGATAACCGCTACGCCACGAGCATCACGAGCGTCACTTATAGAATTAAATCTTTCATGAACGACCCCTGAATCACTGCGACAATCATTTATTAGATAAAGCATATATATATATATATATATATATATATATATATATATATATATGTGTGTGTGTGTGTGTGTGTGTGTGTATGTATATGTATATATATATATATATCAATACTCGTCTTCTTTCATTGTACGACAGCTATCATCTTGCAACACCCTATGGTTAATAATGAGACCTTCCAAATCATCCAAGATGGAATGCAAAAATGTAAATCCTGATTATCTGGTGTTGCCTCTCCGCCGAATTCTTGTGTCGGCACCTCAGGTAAATAACAGACCATTCCGTCTGAGAAAATAAAATGCAGATAGCAATCTGCTGTATGGTATGCAAGTCGCTGGCAGGACTCAAAAGCCATCAACGGACTCATTGTCGGTCAATATTGAGGGAGTGGCATTCATCTGACAAAAACGTCACAATGTCCGGATGAAACTACAAAAATAAAACAATTAACGACAAATTAAATACACACATACTTATATATTGTAAAATAATAATAGAAAAATAAATTTAAAAACATAATCCATTTTGCGGACCTTCTTTTTTAAAATAAAATATTTAATTTTCACCCATTGGCCCACAACACTTATTCACACACACTATATATATATATATATATATATATATATATATATATATATATATATTATTTATATTTTTGCTTGTAGGCAATTATAAATGCATGTATCGCATAAAATTCGATAATTATAGAAAATAATCTTGACAAGTAAATCCCGCAAAGGATGGCTCGCTATGCAGAACACCGTACAGACTGTTTCGACTTTATTAAGTCTCTTCAGCGATGTATACTAACGACTCCCCTCCGACAGGAATCGAAACCGGGACTTCACAGGCATAGTCAGAGACCATATCCGTTTGGCCGCCGGTACATAGCGAACAATCCCTGCGAAATTAACTTGGCATTTTAGTCTCGGAAGACTATAATAAAGTTTTTATGTGCCCCTGAAGTTACAGCACCTCCTGTGACTGTGAAGTCCGATGTTTGAAAAACATTCTCGACCACAAATGTCGCTGTAAAAAAAAAGGCTGTCCCTGAAGATGTTGATGTGCCGGTGCTTTGTTGCCGCTGCTTTTATATATATATATATATATATATATTATATATATATATATATTAAAGAAAATTTGAAAAAACAAGTATTCCGAAATTGGGATGAATTTAATAATCGATGTTTAAAACATTTCGGTTACATTGAACCTTCATCAGGATGTCTCTTGGGGTGAAGAAAATGATGGATGTTTTTATATGTGACAGGAGATGAAAATCTTTTTAATTATGTAACTGTATTTGATCAGCGTTTTAATTTTGAAAGGCAAGTCGCGATCTACTCACGCGAAGGTGTCATGACGCGTGACGCCACTCGAAGAAATGCAAAAGACGAGAAAAAGTATTAATGGACTGATTATTTTTAAGAGAACATAGGGAAACAAAGTGGGAATAATAACTAAATAAATAATTAAATGAAGCCTGGTATTTAGTAATTATTTAACACTATTTAACTAGAAACGGAGATATAATAAATAATACATGTCGGTTAAACAATTACAAAATACCAGGCTTCATTTAATTATTTATTTAGTTATCATTC
The DNA here is from genome assembly GCA_023376005.1 of Doryteuthis pealeii. NCBI lineage: Eukaryota > Metazoa > Mollusca > Cephalopoda > Myopsida > Loliginidae > Doryteuthis > Doryteuthis pealeii. The sequence continues at coordinate 2,772,483 of CM042144.1, read as the reverse complement.
CCACTTGTTCCCTTAATAACCGACATGTATTATTTATTATATCTCCGTTTCTAGTTAAATAGTGTTAAATAATTACTAAATACCAGGCTTCATTTAATTATTTATTTAGTTATTATTCCCACTTTGTTTCCCTATGTTCTCTTAAAAATAATCAGTCCATTAATACTTTTTCTCGTCTTTTGCATTTCTTCGAGTGGCGTCACGCGTCATGACACCTTCGCGTGAGTAGATCGCGACTTGCCTTTCAAAATTAAAACGCTGATCAAATACAGTTACATAATTAAAAAGATTTTCATCTCCTGTCACATATAAAAACATCCATCATTTTCTTCACCCCAAGAGACATCCTGATGAAGGTTCAATGTAACCGAAATGTTTTAAACATCGATTATTAAATTCATCCCAATTTCGGAATACTTGTTTTTTCAAATTTTCTTTATATTGTCGGATTTAATTTCCATATTTACTCCCATATATATATATATATATATATATATATATTGGTTTGGAGGTTGATTTTGAAGGCTGTCACAATGCAGGTGTAAAGAAAAAAATAATAAGGTAACAATGTTTTTAACCAGTAATTTATCCTTGATATTTCGAGATAAAATCTCTTTTTCAGAAGAACACTGGAAATGAAGTAGTTGTCGTCTTGTTATGGCTTTTTTAAAAACTAAAAACTAAAACTAAATAAAACCTCCAAACCAATGTATACACAATACTTCAAGGAAATTATAAAACCCTATATATATATATATATATATATATATATATATATATTAAAGAAATGGATACAATAGAAACCTACTCGAGTTTCACCATAAGGATCTTCAGGGTTAAATCCAATGAATTAATCGAGGTACCGATTAATTGTGTTCATTGAATAAGAAATTTCGTTAAAACGAAATTTCTTATTCAATGGACACACGTGTAATCAGCTGCAATTAATCAGTGGATTTAAACCTGAAGATCCTTATGGTGAAACTCGAGTAGGTTTCTATTGTATCCATTTCTTTAATAAATTTGCTCTACTTTGTATTGAGCACTTTGTATTTGTATTATCGCGGACTGAACCCCTGGATTTTGTTCACCTCCAACGATCGTGCCCATATTCACCGGTAAGCCACCTTTTATCTCTCTCTCTCTCTCTCTCTCTCTCTCTCTCTCTTTCTCTCTCTCTCTCTCTCTATATATATATCTATATATATATATATATATATATATATATAAATATCACTAGTTTTTCCTTTTGTCCAAACATTATGAAGAATAGATTTATATTCGAAATTAAGAAATAAAGATATACATAGAAATATCATTGAAATTCTACTTTAAAAAGTCCGGCATTTATAATTCTCAAAAGTAAACAAATCACTACACCAGGTTTTCCCCCATGACTATCCACACGGTGCTGGGTAGCCACTTCTAGTTATATATAAAAAGAAAACCTTAATTTTTAAAACTGTTTTCCTACCTAATTTTCCCCATGGCTGTACGAAGTTTTCTTGGTATTTTTCCCTATTGCAAAAAAGAATCAAGTACAAGCAACACGTGTGCTTATAATACATTGAACAAGACAGGTGAATGGAGAAGTAAAGGGTATGACAAATGGATATAGAGTTGTAAAGAGGTCAAAACAATAATTTAAAGAATATTCTTACTGGGAAGCAACTATTACTTACACAGTGTTTACTGTGTAGAATATTTCATTGATAAATTGATGGCAATAGAAAATGCAGATAGTAAAAATAAAATTAAAAAAAAAAAAATGATAAAGGAAAATAGAAATTCAAAAGCGCGCACGTGGTTGAGCGACATAACGTCGGCAGATGAATTTGAGGTGCCGACAGCTTGACATGAGAAGTTCCCGCCCACAGGACGCGCGCATCAAAATTTGAGGTCATTCGGTGAATAGGGGGTCAGGAGAGGAGGGAAAAACTGTTCACCACCTTTAGTAGTCAGTCAGACAGGGGGTAAGAGGGCGGTTTGGGTGGTAAGGATTTTCTGACGGGTGACATAATTATCTATGGCCGCTAATAGAAAACCGCGGTAACGTCATATCACTAAGATGTAACAAAATTATTGTGTTGATAGGAATCCCATTTGCTTTTCTGTCAGCAGGTTTCATAGACATGTCAAATAATTAGCCGTATATAACTGCATAGAGATACACATGCACGTCTAAACACACACACACACACACACATATTATATATATATATATATATATATATATATATATATATATATATATTTATTATAATGGAGATTGTGTGTTTTTCTGTCTGTAACCGAAACTATATTACTACTCAAGTCACAATTCCCTTAGTTATTAATGTCCCTTTCTCAATGATTTTATTTTAATTTAAACCTCAATAAAATTGTTTTACTTTATTAATACTGTTAACCATATCCACATACTAATAACATGCAATTATATTTATATATACAACAAAATTTTTTGGTTTTATAATGTGAACGGGAAGGCTAATTTGCATATTGATATTAAAAATTTGATTTTAATAAATATGTGCTTAGTATTATTGATTTCTAACTGTTTGGTTTTATTTTAATGAATATAAGCAAAAGTCTCTTCAATCAATCTTAAATGAAATCCATTAACAAGAAAAAATAACTGTCATTTTATTCTTTACTTCCTCTTTTAACTAAATACTTAAATTAGAAAAAATAACAATGAAAGACGAGAGTGATGGAAGAGTAAGTTTCAGTTGTTCCATTTTTTATTATACTCCCTCTGTTTCAAATCTTTTTATCTGTATTCTTATTTAGTTTCATTAGCCTTTCTAATTTGATATAATATTTTATTACATTAAAAAATAAATACTTGCACCCGGAGGGTGCATATATTTGCTAATATATATATATATATATATATATATATATATATATATATATATATATATATATACACATTGAAGAATAGCAAATTTGAAAAGTGTTTGCATACGAAAGTACTCAAACCTAAATTAGCAGAGGCAGGGTTAAAATCTAAATTAAAATATCATTGTAGTTATTCACTGTTACTAAAGTGCCATGTGTATTAGGCAAGCCTCAGACGTTTGAATAGCGAAGACCGTCTGGTCCAGTGTTTGTTTAACGTAATGTGTATCGATGTGATAGTTTTATTAGGCAAGACTTATATTTAAGAACATAGCATAGCATACTTCGGTCTTAATGCACGTGATTTCAAGATATATATATATATATATATATATATATATATATATATAATATATATACAGGTATATGTAAAAACAAAATTTCTTTTGCGATGAAACAAAGAAAATACAGTGCTCAATCACAGTTTGTAAGAGCTAATATTTATTTATTTTACAATGTTTTCATAGATCAATGTTCATTATCAACGACCGCGGTTTCATGCTAAAGCAATCATCAGGTTGAGGAGCAAGATCCAATGGTGTTTGTTGTGGTTCTTTACTCAAAGTCACATTCAGTCGTTATTTACAATCCTAAATGTGACTTTGAGTAAAGAACCACAACAAACACCATTGGATCTTGCTCCTCAACCTGATGATTGCTTTAGCATGAAACCGCGGTCGTTGATAATGAACATTGATCTATGAAAACATTGTAAAATAAATAAATATATATATATATATATATGTGTGTGTGTGTGTGTGTGTGTCTGTGTGTGTGTGTGTGTATTTGGGCAGCATTTTTTCATTTATGCATGTTGAATTAAACAAAAGACACATTCCTGTTTAACAATTTTTTGTGTGATTTTTTCAAGTTTTCTGGCAAACTTTTAATATTTGGCTGGAATTTGTGGATTAGTCTACCAAAGTTCAAGTCCCGAGTACTTCGGCACTTCGAAGCGCCTTCATCAAATTATATTAATGGATTCAGATGCACTGAATAATTGAAGGTGAGTAGTGTAATGATATCGAAGAAAATGGACTCGTCGACTCGAGTTCAAATCCTGGACGAAGCTCTTTGCATTTCACATAGCGTTAATACCCCTGGGAAAAGTATGAATCCAATTCTTCCTCCAGCTATGGTTAAATAGTAGGGTGGGCTTGGCTGGGCTCTTTAAGGTAACCAGGAGAAGGAAAACTCTGAATTCAACATCCTGTTCGTGCGGAGGGTTGGTAATATATATATATATATATATATATATATATATATATATAAAATTAAAAATAACTTTATTTTGATTTATGTATATACATTATGATACATAATTAAAAACATAACTTTATTTTGTTTTAATTTATGTTAAGCTCAGTCAGTAGAGTGTTCGGCTAGGTGTGCAGTAAATTGCGGAGCTGATGGTAGGTGTGGCGCTCCACCTCAGCTGCTAAAACAATCTCCTTGGTCTAGTGCTAGTGAAAAAGGGATAGACTCCCTCGCTGTCTGGCCGATACCGACATTAGGACTATTACTTACTTTTTTTTTACATTATTTCATTATTTGTTTGTTTTTGGTGTTAATTACTTTTTTAATATAATATTCTTTCGGCTAGCTTACATTACTGGTAGCTAGGTCATTTAATTGACTGTGAACGTGTAAACTTGTGTGCTTTACAGATAACATCGCCCAATACGGGCAACCGGAAAGGACGCTACAATACCCTTTGTAAATCTACCCTTAATGTGTAACATATGTCCGGTCAAATGACATTGAAAAAAAAAAGATATGTAACATTCTTTGTGTGTTTGTGTGTTTGTGTCTGTGAGTGTTAAAACACTATCTGTTTCTTCTCAAAATAAGACTTCGTCTATCAGTAAATAGATTTACAGGCGTGAGATACTTTATACGTCTGTGCTCTCGCTTACGCTGAACGTTTCTTTCGTTCTCTCTTTCCACCTCGCTCTCTTCTCTTAAGCTATCTCTCTCAGCTTCAATCGATAGTAAAATGACTATTAAGTTTGCGGATATGCTATTTCCCGTTGTCGACAACTTGTAATACCATTTAAACAATAATTCGAAGGAATTTGTTTCTTCAGTGAGAAGTGATTTTTATCATTTCACCGTTTCATCTCATCTGGAATTCATTTTAGAGGTTTATTCAAAACCGCTTCTCACCGTTTACGTTTCTTGAGAAGTAAAATCTCTTCACCGAGGCGTACGTTCCTTTCCCACATGGTAGACCGTGAATTCAGGAGCGTAAATTTTTACTTTAGTCTACCGGACAGATATTAGTGGAATATGAAATGAAGTCCAATGTATATTAATTTCTAAACAAGGATTAATCATATTATGATGAAGATTGTGTATTTGCCTGTAACCGAAACTATCTCACTACTCAAGTCACATGGCCCCTCTATTTAAAGTGGCAGGGCTGTGTTTATTCTCAATTATTTTATTTTTATTTAAATCTCATTTATCAATGAAATTGTTTTACATTATTAATAATGTTAATAATACTGTTAATAATACTAGTACATACTAGATATTTATCACGTCGGACCACCCACAAGCCGAGGTATTTTCCTCTAATCCCACTTATGAGGGCGTGACACAAAGACATTTTTATGTGGGACCACCCACAAGCCGAAGCTCATGGGTGGTAGGGACAAAAAAGCGTTGATACCGTCGACATTCCTCCCTAAAAGGGGTTGCAACTCAAGCACTGGGCAATAAACCCAGCCCTGCCACTTTAAATCGAGGGAGCAGGTGTTGCCTGGGGGGAATTCCGCCTGGGATCAACGATAGTAGCTTGTAAGGTCCAGGGCCGAAATCACCGGACCCATCGGTCGAAACCGGGGTTAGATATGTTGGACATATCTACATACTAGATATTTATCACGTACCCCATGTGTACGGGTTAGGTACAAGACCCTATTAATGTGGGTCCACCCACAAGCCGAGACTCATGTGTGGTGGGTGCAAAAAATGCGTTGATCCCGTCGACATTCCCCTTAAAAGAAATCCATTAACAAGAAAGAAATAAATAATTTTATTGTTTACTTCCTATTTTAACTAAATAGAAAAAAATAGCAATGAAAGACGGAAGTGATGGAAGAGTAAGTATCAGTTGTTCTATTTCTTATAATATCCCCTCTGTTTCAAATATTATCTGCATTCTTATTTAGTTTCATTGGCCTATCTAATTTAATGTAATATTTTCTTACATTAAAAATTAGATATTTCCACCCGGAACATTCATATATTTTCTAGTACTTTTAATAAAAATTAAACTAAGGAAAACATGAATTAATACGTCAATTCATTAATAAATTTTAAAAAGAATTAAAGGAGAGTAATAATTGATATCGTATGGATTTAACGTTGTTGCGTAATTATTTAGTTATTCACATTGTTGACATCAGTGTTGTTATTTTAAGGGAATTGAGATTATAAATTTATCAAGTCCTATAGTGAAATAAACTGAAAATTAGTATTCGCTGCAAATTAGAATTTTTACGCGCGCTGCGACGGAAGGCTTGCTTCCTGTGTGGCATCGCACATAAATGAATGACCTTGTGTGTATTTCGTCTTGATGGAAGTCGGGTAAATATTACACCCTGGATACTTTTGGTTGGAGTCAGTTCATTTTAAATGAGAAAACACTTTAACATCTAATTTGAATGGTCCATTATTTAGCAGAGGTGACGACAGTCATAAGAAATAAGAATTCCTTGGATAAGGAACACCAGATAATCAGGATATAAATTCTTGCATTTTTTCATGGATGATTTGGACGGTCTAAATTTTAACCAGAGGTTATTGCAAGATGATTTGGGCGGTCTCAATTTTAACCAGAGGTTGTTGCAAGATGATTTGGACGGTCTCAATTTTTGTTGCAAGATGATTTGGACGGTCTCAATTTTAACCAGAGGTTGTTGCAAGATGATTTGAATTTTAACCAGAGGTTGTTGAGATGATTTGGACGGTGCTGCAAGATGATTTGGACGGTCTCAATTTTAACCAGGTTGTTGCAAGATGATTTGGACGGTCTCAATTTTAACCAGAGGTTGTTGCAAGATGATTTGGACGGTCTCAATTTTAACCAGAGGTTGTTGCAAGATGATTTGGACGGTCTCAATTTTAACCAGAGGTTGTTGCAAAATGATTTGGACGGTCTCAATTTTAACCCGAGGCTGTTACAAGATGATTTGGACGGTCTCAATTTTAACCAGATGTTGTTGCAAGATGATTTGGACGGTCTCAATTTTAACCAGAGGTTGTTGCAAGATGATTTGGACGGTCTCAATTTTAACCAGAGGTTGTTGCAAGATGATTTGGACGGTCTCAATTTTAACCAGAGGTTGTTGCAAGATAATAACGGTCGTACACATCAGGAACACGTGTATCAATATATATATAAAACGCACTATTTTTTCAGCTAAAAAGTTGAACGATCTCATTTTTAACCAGAGGGTGTTTCAAGATAATAACGATCGGACAATTAAGGAAGAAATATATTAATATATAGAGGATTTAATCAAGAGTGATGGCGAAATCTACCCTGGTGCATATGTAGTTCTCTTTATCATCTATTATTTGCCGGGCGTCTGAAGCGGAACTACTAGTATCCAATCTTTTAATATAATTTAACATTAGTAGAGCACATGAAAGAATTCATATCGAAGTTTTGACTGCACTTTAGACAAAATTTTATCAATAAGTTGTCTATAACCCGCGGCGATTTATATACATTAGCTATGATGATTGAATGAATATACCAATGGAGTTTATCTTCTTTCTCCGGCAATTATGTGGTGTCTTAACTTTAGACTTTATTTATATTCTTGAAGTTTATTCCATTCCCCAAATGTTATTGCACAAATACAGTTGAAATCGGATATGAATATCCACCTGAGCTTAATACAATTCAATTCCAGAATATATATATATATATTTACCAACCCCTCCGCACGAGCAGGATGTGACACAAGGTCAATTTCTTAAGCGGAGTTCAACAGGTTTGAATTCAGAGTTTTCCTTCTCCTAGACCAGTTGCCTAACCAAGGTTAAAGGGCCTAGTCTGCCCTACTATTTATCCATAGCTGGAGGGAGAGTAGGATTCATACCTTTCCCAAGGGTATTAGCGCTGTGAAATGCAATTACCACATCCAGGATTTGAACTCGGGGCGACGAGTCCATTTCCCATGACTTTAACCATTACACCACGCGCTTCCAATTCCAGAATATAAAATCTATATATTAGTACTTTTTGGCCCTGTTTGGCAACCCGTGATGCTTAAGGATGGAACCCAGGTGGCTGAGCAGCTCAGGACATGCAACACTCTACTTCGGTTCATACTTAGGCTATACGGGCGGTCGGAGAGAACCTCTTCGATCAGTCGGCTAGACACGTCAAGCCCTAGCACCTATATGATTGTTCTAACCCTATTGCCATTATGGCAAGCCTGAACCATTTTTATCACATACGTGTTAGTAGGTCGTGGCTGAGAGTGTTAATGTCCTGGGTATGACATTAAACTTTATCTAATGGGGTAGTTCCAGTCCTGGATGTCTGGGGAATGTGGAACACCCCTTTTTCCCCATTGCTCTCGGGTCTATTCTGAGTGGTAGTACCTGTTAAGGTCCCATCTATGGGTTGGAAAGAAAAATGTTTTTAAAACAAAACTCAATTTGAGTACCCATCAAAAATGAATAAAACAAAAACGTCTTCGGCATAAAATGACCCAATTGGTTGACATGCCGTAAAACCCAATCAAAAAACCAACCAACTGAAACTTTGTGTAAAGTTAACGTAAGAGTGAATTAACACCCCTTAAAGATTCAATATTAGAGTTTCATCATTGGTTCTAGTTTAGTGACATGGCGAGGACACTTTAACATTAAAATAGATAATAAAAAAACATATCGAAGATTTGTTTATTTTCTTAGAACCCGTTATGGAAAATGCCATATTCTTCGATTAGTAATATGACAGCTGTCACAGAATATCCAAAACACATTTTTTGTGATGTGGATTGAAATTAAATACTTCTAATGCCATTTTATTTAAAAAAAAACAAAAACAAAAGAAAACAAAACAAAAAACAACGATTAAATAAAATATGGAACGGATGTTTTTGTCAAGTATTTTTTTTCTATCTGTATGACGGGTTTTAAGCACTTTCTGTCATTTCAAAATTTCCCCTGCCTTCTTACTGAAAACCTTTCCACACAGCCCCCATCCCATTTACCACTTCTTCTTCTTCTTCTTCTTCTTCTTCTTCTTCTTCTTCTTCTTCTTCTTCTTTCTTCTTCTTTATGAATACTGATCATATCTCTTTCTGTACTTTACTTTCTATTTTGCCCTAAAACTTAAAATATTTCAGTATATAAATTATCAATTCTTTCCCTTCGCCCCTCTTCGTTAAGATTCAAACTGAGGTATTTTAAGTGCTTGTAGCCCACAACTATATTTCCTTCCCTGACTTCAATTCGGTCTTTATCTCCCCCCCCCCCCACTGACAACATTCATCCCTCCCCCCCCCCCGGCTCATCAAATGGCCTTGGTATTAATTCTACCAGGAGATTTATAGCGGCGAAAAGCTGCAGTCGCATTTTCACATTGTCAGGATTTTTGTTGGCAATTACACGAAGTCCAAATGATGGTTTCTGTGGTGATGGCTGTAAGCAACAGAGAACTGCTCACGGCATTTCGGGCAATATTTTGTGCGTAATTCGCAACTAAGTGGGAAAATATGGCTTCAGAACACCCAATGGCATGCAGATCACATCGAAAGGGATGTTCTACAAAAAAGCCCCGGGCAAATTTATTTTAATTCGATTTTTTTTTTTAAATTCATAGAGACAATTTTATTTAATAGGTAAAGAAAATTATTTACATTATCGTGTATATATTAATGTGCATAGTTTTAACGTGAATATCTATGTATGTATGTATGTATTTATGTATGTGTACTGGCATTAACCAAAGAGTATCCGTATTAACTATCATGAATGTGCGTGAACATATTTGTTTTTTAGAGATTCTTTATTTAATAGGTAAAGAAAATTATTTACATTATCGTGTATATATTAATGTGCATAGTTTTATCGTGAATATCTATGTATGTATGTATGTATTTATGTATGTGTACTGGCATTAACCAAAGAGTATCCGTATTAACTATCATGAATGTGCGTGAACATATTTTGAATTTTTAGAGATTCTTTATTTAATAGGTAAAGAAAATTATTTACATTATCGTGTATATATTAATGTACATAGTTTTAACGTGAAGTCGGTAGAGCGTTCGGCTAGAAACCACAAGGTTCCTAGTTCGATCCCGGTCTTCGCCAACTCAGTGTATGAGTAGCACAGGGATCTGTGCGGTAAATTAAGGAGCTGATGGTAGGTGTGGCGCTCCACCTCAGACGCAAAAAACAATGTCCTTGGTCTGGCGCTAGTGAAAAGGGGATAGACTCCCTCGCTGATTGGCTGATACCGACATTAGGCCGCCCCGCCGACTTTACTTTATGTATGTATGTGTACTGGCATTAACCAAAGAGTATCCCTATAAAAGATCATGAATGTGTGTGAACATATTTTGAATTTTTAGAGATTCTTTATTTAATAGGTAAAGAAAACTACTTACATTGTCGTGTATATATCAAGACCAACTTATCGATTTGGTCGAAACAGTTCTGTCAGCAATTACATAACAAACATCATATGTTTTTTCATAATGTTAAATTTCATACTGTCGGATTAATTTCCATCTATTTTTCATATTTGTCAAATGAAAAAACATTATATCTGGGACTTTTACACCTTGAAGACTTTCATCTATGACTACGGACTTATCAACGCCACAAGTAAATTTTGGAACTCTAACATCTTTTTTCAAATTACCATGTGCACTTGTATATTTTTAACAGCTGAAAAATATATACTATACTATTTTGATACCCACTTTACATTTTTATATAAACTTTTACAACAAACTCTTTTGAGTTTTTCTATAAACTATAATGCTTCTGATTTTTTAAAAATTAAAAATAAAATTTATTTTATTTTTAAAACAGAACATGCATTTTTCAAAAATTTAAGCGGTTGAACTCAGCGTTCGTTTCTGTAAACAGTCTTTTTTACGGATATCTTCTCTTCCCATCTATGTCGCTCTTTGATGAAGACCAACTTATCGATTTGGTCGAAACAGTACTGTCAGCAATTACATAACAAACATCATATGTTTTTTCATAATGTTAAATTTCATACTGTCGGATTAATTTCCATCTATTTTTCATATCAATGTTTATATGTTTGTTAATATGTTCAATCTATATATTTACATATGTGTGTATACATGGATAAGATAAAGATTTGTTTTACGGCATATCAACCTCAGTGGGTCATTTAATGCCGATAAAGTTTTGAAATAAATCAATTCTTAATGGATAATACAATTTTTTTTATAAATACATTTTTCTATTTAACCCATAGATGGGACCTTAACAAGTACTACCACTCCGGGTCAGAGTGGACCAGGGAGCAATGGTGATGAAGGGGTGCTCCACATTCTCCAAACCTCCAAAACTGGAACCTCACCATCAGATAGAATTTAACGTCATTCCCAGGACATGTAGGCCCGCAGCCACCGCCTTCTAGCATCCATATGATAAAAAGGGTTGGGGCTTGCCATAAAGGCAATAGGGTTGGGAAAATCATATAGGTGCTAGGGCTTGACGTGACCAGCCGATTGATCGGAGGGGGCCTCTCCGACCGCCCGTCTAGCACAAGATAGGGCCAAAGTGGAGTATTGCATGTCATGAACTGCTCATCCACCTGCGCTCTATCCTTAAGCATCACGGGTCGCCACCCACGGCCAACAAGTGGCCCCATTGGGGGAGTCTTACCACTCTGCAGAGGTGCAGTCGGTGCATTCTAACGCCCCAGCCGACAGGGCGGTTGTTAATATGTTCAATCTATATATTTACATATGTGTGTATACATGGATGAGATAAGGAGTGACTGTGTAATATATTGTGGGAGTAGGAGTAGGCGTATATTCTAAATTTATAGAGATTTTTTCTTTAATATGTAAGAATTCTATGTAATCTTATTATAATGGAGATTGTGGGTTTGTCTGTCTGTAACCGAAACTATATTACTATACAAGTCACAATTCCCTTTAGTTATTTACATCATATTCTCCATGATTTTATTTTTAATTTAAACTTCAATTATTAATAAAATTGTGTTACATCATTAAGACTGCTGACCATATCTACATACTAATAACATGCAATTATATTTATATATACAACAAAATAGCGGATTACAGTGTGAACGGGAAGGCTAATTTACATATTGATCTTAAAAATTTGATTTTAATAAATATATGCTTAGTATTATTGATTTCTAATTTTTTGGTTTTATCTTATTGAATATGAGCAAAAATCTCAGGGATAAATCTTAAAAGAAATCCATTAACAAGAAGTAATAACTGTAAATTTATTCTAAATCCTATTTTAACCAAATAGTTAAATTAGGAAAATTTACCAATGAAAGACGGGAGTAAGGAAAATGGTGGAACAGTTAGTTTCAAAGTTGTTCTATTTTCCGATTATACCCCCTCTGTTACAAATATTTTTATCTGAATTCTTATTCAGTTTCATTAGCCTTTCTAATTTAATATGATATTTTACTATATTAAAACTTAAATACTTGCACCCGGAGGGTGCATATATTTGCTAGTATATGTAATATAAGAAAACTATTCATATTATCGTGTATATATGAACGTTTATATATTTGTGTATATTTTTAAGGTATATATCTACGTTTTTGTGTGTACACGCATGAGCCAATGAGTGGCTATGTAATATATTATGGGATGGTGTGAATGTATTTTCAAATAATAGCGAAAATTTAATTGGTGAAGAAAATTATTACATTATCGTGTATATATTAATGTGTATAGCGACATATGTGTTGTACAGGCAAGAACCAGCGAGCGGTTGCAACATATATTACGCAAGTGTTTGAATATATATTTTTTACATAATTGTGTTTATGTTAATGTGTATCTTTGTGCATGCATTTAACGTGTATATATATATATATATATATATATATATATATATATATATATATATAATACATATACATATATATATATACATATATATATACATATATATATATATATATATATATATATATATATATATATATACATATATATATATACATACATACATATATAATATATATATATATATATACATACATATATATATGTATATATATATATATATATATATATATATATATATATATATATATGGTATTTGTGTTAAAGGTGACTTACCGGTGAAAATGGTCACAATGGTTAGTTGATGCAAGTTTCACAATGATAAGACAGCGATATAACAAATATAAAGTGCTCAATACGTGAGTAGAGCAAATTTATTATAATAACGGTACATATTAATAACCTACCACACACACGCACACGCACACACACACATATATATATATTATAATAATGGTACATAGTAATAACCTACTCGAGATTCACCATGAGGATCTTCAGGGTTAAATCCACTGGATTAATCAAGATATTGATTTATCCACTGGATTTAACCCTGAAGATCCTTATGGTGAAACTCAAGTAGATTATTATTGTGTGCCTTTATTATAAGAGTATGTGTATTAGATATTACAAGTAGGACCTGTGGATATACCACATCATGATAATTTAATTGTTACAAAAAAGTTATTGCAAAAATACTTCAATATGTAAAAAGTATAATAATCTTGAATTAACGCACACACACACACACACACACACACTCTCTCTCTCTCTCTCTCTCTCTCTCTCTCTCTCTCTCTCTCTCTCTCTCTCTGTCTATCTGTATGTATGTGTGTCTCCCTCTCTCTCACACACACACACCATCTTCTTTCTTTCCTTCTTTTAATCATCGATTGATATAGATTCGCGTTATTGTTTTCACGTTCTCATCCTACTCTCTTTCTTTCTTTCTTTCTTTTTTTCCTTCTTTCTTTCTTTCTTTCGTATTATATTTTTCTGAGTAGCATGTCCTTTCTTTCTTTATGATAAAAACGGAATGTTCCATTTGCTGAGGTGACGACACTCAAAAGAAATAAGAATTCAGCGGATAAGCGACACAAGATAATCAGGATTTACATTTTTGCATATCATCTTGGACAATTCGGACGGAAGATTAAGGAACACCAGTATTAAGATATCGATGAGTGTGTGTGTGTGTGTGTGTGTGTGTGTGTGTGTGTGTGTGTGATAATATTTTGAATTATAGAGATATTTTATTTAATAGGCAAGGACAATTATTTATATGATTGTGTATATATTAACTTGTATATCTACCTATATATGTGTACAAATATGAAACAACGGGTAACTGCATTAGATATTAAGAGTGTATGTGAATATATTTTGTATCTACAGAGATGCTTTTAATTGGTAAAAGAACTATTTGCAGGAACATTTTACTTGACCGCCCTGTCAGTGGGGCGTTAGAATGCACCGACTCCCCCAATGGGGCCACCTGTTGGCCGTGGGTGGCGACCCGTGATGCTTAAGGATAGAGCCCAGGTGGATGAGCAGTTCATGACATGCAATACTCCACTTTGGCCCTATCTTGGGCTAGACGGGCGGTCAGAGAGGCCGCCTCCGATCAATCGGCTAGTCTCGTCAAGCCCTAGCACCTATATGATTTTCCCAACCCTATTGCCCTTATGGCAAGCCCCAACCCCTTTTTATCATATGGATGCTAGAAGGTGGTGGCTGCGGGTCTACATGTCCTGGGAATGACGTTAAACTCTATCTGATGGTGAGGTTCCAGTTTTGGAAGTTTGGGGAATGTGGGGCACCCCTTCATCACCATTGCTCACTTGACCACTCTGACCCGGAGTGGTAGTACCTGAAAGGGTCCCATCTATGGGTTAAATAGAAAAATGTATTTATAAAAAAATTGTATTTTCCATTAAGAATTGATTTATTTCAAAATTTTATCGGCATTAAATGACCCACTGAGGTTGATATGCCGTAAAACAAAACAAACCAAACCAAATATATATGTGTACAAATATGAAACAACGGGTAACTGCATTAGATATTAAGAGTGTGTGTGAATATATTTTTGTATCTACAAAGATGCTTTTAATTGGCATAAGAACTATTTGCATGAACATTTTACTTGATAGATGTACAGATGTACCTTTATATATATATATATATATATATATATATATATATGAGGAAAAAATGAAAAAAAAGAAAAGAAATGTAGATGGACAAAAGTGAATTTTATGGATATCACTTTTAATCGATATCACTTACACATGTGTTTCGGTCCGTTTATCAAAATGTATACGGATTTATGCTATTATTATTATTAAAATAATCAGATTAAATTTAAATAATGATAATAATAATAATAGGAAAAATGTAAAAATATTCCGTACACAGAGAGATTTTTTTACGACCTTCATCAGAGTGAATTTTTAATTTTTTAATAATAATAGCGTAAATCCGTATACATTTTGATAAACGTACCGAAACACATGTCTAAGTGATATCGATTAAAAGTGATATCGATAAAATTCATTTTTATCCATCTACATTTCTTTTCTTTACTTATTTTTCCCTCATATTGTCGGATTCAATTCCCTTTTCATTCTTACACACACACACACACACACACACACACACACACACACACACATATATATATATATATATATATATATATATATATATA
Organism: Doryteuthis pealeii; assembly: GCA_023376005.1. Lineage (NCBI taxonomy): Eukaryota > Metazoa > Mollusca > Cephalopoda > Myopsida > Loliginidae > Doryteuthis > Doryteuthis pealeii. The sequence goes on along the minus strand of CM042144.1, from coordinate 2,756,787 downwards.
TATATATAATATGATATAATATGATATAATAAGATAAATATATAAGGTTTTACATATCTATTTATAAGGTGACAAAGGAACATTCACGACCATATTGGTTTCATGCGATGCAATCATCAGGTGAAGATGTTACAAATGCCATTTGAAACATCTTCACCTGATGATTGCATCGAATGAAACCAATATGGTCGTGAATGTTCCTTTGTTACCTAATAAATAGATATGTAAAACCTTTATATATTTATCTTATATTATATAACAGCTCTATTTTATATTGAGCACTCTACCAATAATACTGCCTTTGGTACACCATTCCAGCAAAAGCTGAAACAGTGACCATCTCACACACACACACTATATATATATATATATATATATATATATATATTATATATATATATATATATATATATATATATATATAAAGTTAAACCTAATGAGTCAGATATATCTACTAACAGTTTCGGTTAGAAGCTCTTCAGGGCAAAGATCTGACTCTGACTCATATATTTGCCCTGAAGAGCTACTAAGCGAAACTGTTAGTAGGTATATCTGACTCATTAGGTTTAATTTTATTATTTGCTCTACTTAGGTATTGAGCACTTTTTACATTTTAGCTTTAGATAATCCTGGCGGTTTATATATATATTTTTCATATATATATAATTTTATTTTGAGGGGCCAAGTATTATATTATCAACCGATTATTTTCGGTTGGTACGACTATCTTGGTCTTTTCTTTTTTTTCAAAATGTTTTTCCCCGGGTGATGTTTGGTTGTATATTTTTACAAACAAACTATTTGCCGGTTTTTTTCTCGCCGTAAGGGTTTACCAACAAGTTTGGTATATTATATATATATATATATATATATATATATATATATATATATATATACTAGCAAATATATGCACCCTCCGGGTGCAAGTATTTAAGTTTTAATGTAATAAAGTATATTAAATTAGAAAAGCTAATGAAACTAAATAAGAATGCAGATAAAATGATTGGAAACAGAGGGAGTATAATCGAAAAATAGAACAACTGAAACTTACACTTCTATCACTCTCGTCTTTCATTACTAAATTTTCCTAATTTAATAACTTAGTTAAAATAGGAAGTAAAGAATAAAATCAGAATTATTTCTTCTCGTTAATCGATTTCTTTTAAGATTTATTGAAGAGATTGTTGATCATATCCATTAAGATAAATCCATACAATTAAAAATCAATAATACTAAGCACATATTTATTAAAATCAAATTTTTAATTTCAATATGCAAATTAGCCTTCCTGTTCACACTGTAAACTGCTATTTTAGTGTATATATAAATACAATTGCATATTATTCATTTGTAGATATGATTAACAGTATTAATATTGTAATACAATTTTATTAGAAATAGAGGTTTAGATAAAATCAAAATCATGGAGAATGTGACGTAATTAACAAAGGGAATTGTGACTCAAGTAGTGATATAGTTTCGGTTACAGACAGAAAAGCACACAATCTCCATTATAATAAGATATATATTGTGCCTGTACGTGTGTGTCTATGTATCATTGTACGCTTATATATGGCTTTTGAAATTAGGATCATGAGATGCTACCCATTGACCTATAACATGAAATAACCTGTCATACCTGTATTCATGTCTTCCTACAAAATGTTGGTTTTGAATATCACACACCAACCCACGAAAACCGAAATCATGCTGCATACAACAGTATCCTATTACTTGAACATGAAAAGAAAACCTGTCTAATATGCAGCAGGTGGGAAAGTCATTGAGTAGTTTGACTGGGCACAGGAAAAAGGGCATCAGATGATGCCACGCATTATAGTTTGCAATAAATTGTTCAAATGTAAACTATCATGCCTGTGAGAAGATGGTTGGTTGGTTGGTTGGTTGGTTGTTTTTTACGGAATGTAAAACCTAATTGTGATTAGGTATGTATTGCCAAATATGACGTCAAATCAGTATTCTACAAAATAAATCTACACCCTCCTACCGGATTGAAAAACATACCAAAATTCAGAGAATAATCCGATTTTAATAACATTTTCAATGTTGATTTATCAATAAATAAATTTTATAATGCATCAATTATTTTATTTCAAACTTTCTGATTTTATTTTTTTCAGGTCATTTAATTTTAACCCTCCTTATTTTTGGGTCGTGATTTAAAGAACAAAATTTAAGGGAACGATTCTGGTAGAAATAAGTACCGAAAATCGGAAAATTAAATGTAAAAAAAATTTTTTTGAGATTTTTTTTAACTCTGTTGTTTTTGTATATATTTAGGGAAAAAATTATACATCGATACTTGTTCTGTCTAAAAGCGTGGGGGCCTAACGTTTCAATTAAACTTCCTCCAAAGAGAAAACAAGCAATTAGGAACTGATTTCAGTTTTTGTCATATGTACAAAACAGTTTTTGAAAAATAGACCGTTTTTGAAAAAAAATAACAATACTAAAGTTGACTCTTTATTAAAAAGAAATTTGTTTTTAGAATCTAAAAATATGAAATTTGAAACTTAAAATTAAGCGATTCATATTCTAAATGAATGTTATCTATTAATTTGGTAGATAAATTGTTTGTGCTGTGGTAGATAGAAATGGTAATATTTATGTTAAAGAATTTTTATTTAAATGTTCATTGAATTAATTTGATTGAAACGATTCAGTACTTCAGTAATTAAAAAAGTAAAGAATTCGTTAATTAATGATTCAACACAGAACATTTTATTAAAATCAGATAATTGCCAGATATTATTTCCGGTCAAAGTTAAGTAAGAAAAAAAAAATGGTTTGAAATAAGACAACTGATGCGTTATAAAAATTCATTCATTGATAAATCAGCACTAAAAATGTCATTAAAATCGGAAAATTCCCTAATTTTTCATAATAATTATTTTTCAATCGGGGGGTGTTAAATTTATTTTGTAAAATACGGATTTTACGCCATCTTTGGCAGTGCCTAGTATAAAATGTGTTAAATATAAATTATATGTGTAATATTATTTTGCTCTTTTTTTAACTGATGCTCATTATGGCACTATTTTTCGACTTAGACAAAAAGGTGCATATCGCATAAATGCGTCCTGGTCTGGTGCCCTGAAAACCCTAAACGGTGTCAGCTGAAAATCCGATCCGTGCTACTTATGAACTCCCTGGCTGGTTGAAGGCATTTTTTCCAAAAATTAATGCGATATGAAAGCGATATTTTAGCCCCCCACCCCCAGTCTTTTTCCGACAAGTTAATGTAAATATTTTACACCCCTCTTTAAAATATTTTTAGCGGTTTGAAAGCCTTTTTTTCGACAAATACATTTTTTAGTGGTTTGAAGGCGTTAAAAGTTTTTAGGGCAGGAGACCAAGGTTCATTTATGCGATTTGCACCGACAAAAAATCGATCTGAAATAATCTAGTTAATTAATTTTGATTTGTTTTTAAAATGAAAATGAGACAACATTTTGGCAGTCTCTAGGATTAGGAAAAAGAGTTTGCAAAGTGAATTAAATTTTAAAATAATACGACCGGAGATTTAAAAAAAAAAAAGAAGAACAACAACAACAACAAAAAAAACATTAAAATTATTTGTAAGTTTTAAGAAAGGAAACGTTTGACCTAATTTAAATTGAAATTGATTATGGAATTATATTAAGCTACGATTTCGTCGCTGAATCGTAACATACAAATAAAGTGAATCGTTAATTATTATTGCGAATTCTCGTAATAACTGTTAACTGGGTTTACCCGCGGTCGACCGTCAACAGAAAGGTAGCAGCAGCTTGTAACAAACTCAATTGGCGCGGCCTGCAACCGAGCAAATTCGGGAACCGAAACTAAGAGAAAAAAACGTTGACTCGCACAACAGTCGAGCAAAAACACAACATTTTATTACACTGTAGTTATGAGTTACGAACTCTTTACGCAAAATAAATTTTAGACCGAATAAGACAGATTTAACTACACAGTAGTAACGAGTTACGCCCCCCACCAGTCCCAGCAAAAAACTCCTTTTTATGCCTAGTGGAGAGGAGGGTTCAAGGAAGGGCGTGTCCACTATTGTTCCACGGTGGCTACGCCACAACCCGCTCACCCCTATCTTGAAATTAATTTTAACAACGTCTCTAACACCATGACACTCCAATCTCCCACTTACTCACATAGAGAGACTAATATATATAAGGAGGGGGTAATCAAGATTATATATATATATATATATATATATATATATATATATATATATATATATAGAGAGAGAGAGAGAGAGAGAGAGAGTGTGAAAGTACTATGGAGAAAGTGATTGAGGGACGGGTCAGTTTTTGACTTAATTGCTAATTACGACTAATTAGAACCAATTAAAATGGATTTTTTCTAACATAACTCAATCCTAAACGCAAGGTATATTTTTTGTGAATTTTGTGTCATGAAACTAAACAGGAAAAACGTTTAGGAAATAAAGTGATTCTCTGAGCTTTAGTATATATATATATATATATATATATATATATATATATATATATATACAAGGGTTTTGTAATTTGGTTGAAGCATTGTGTTTATATTGGTTTGCTGGTTGGTTTTGAAGGCTATCACAATGCAAGTGTAAAGAAAAAAGAAGGTAACTGTGGTGTTGTTTGTTAACCTGTGATTTATTTTCAATATTTCGGGATAAAAATCCCACCTACAGGAGATTACTAAAACTGAAGTTGTTGCTAGTGGCTGTTCATTTGTTCTGTCGCATGTCTTCCAAATTCTCTGTGTGTGTGGGGGGAGTGCTTGTTTATGTGTGTGTTTGTGTGTGTGTGTGTGTGTTATTTGTTGGGTGTGTGTGTACTGTTTGCGTGCGTGCCTTGTTCATTTATGCTAATATGTGTGTATGTGTGTGTTTGAGTTAGGAGCTTAGAAGGAAATTAATTTTATATATGTATTTTATATATATGTGTGTGTGTATGTGTGTGTGTGTGTGTGTGTGTGTGTGTGTGTGAATTTGTCTCTAGGTTCTATAGATTGACACTGATTTTATTGCTTATATTTCTTGTCCTATTATCTCAAGTTGGTGTCTAGTTTCTTATGCGTACGGCTTGATGTCATTCACTGAATGATTGACCTTAAGATGATCATGGCCTTCCCCAACAATCCGAAATCAGCATGGTGCCGAGGAAAAATGAAAATCCTTTGTAATAGGAATAAGAATTCATCTCTTGAAGGGATTGCAAACAAAATAGCCAAATCTCCTTTGCCAAAAGAGTATTTCCTTTCTCGAAAGTCCACCGATATAAATGAAAGACAACCATTGTTCTGTGTTCATATCTCTTACTGCGAATTACATCACTGACGACAATCACCAGCGCCCCAAATGTAGAAGCGTATATTCAAAGTATTACAATAATGGTGGCACACTTTTCATAGATTTTTAGCATGCCAGAATTTTTGGCTTCGGTAATTTTCAACATTCTTCTTCAACAATCAGAAAGCTTCACAGGTCTCAGCGATTTTTATTGTCTTTCCCCTTGAAGCAGTGTAGACTCGAAGCGCTTTGTATGCATTCATAAAAAAAAACGCTTGTAACAAGCAACGTGCGTTGGTTTTCGAAAACTTTCTTCTCTCTCCTTATCTTTTTTCTCTTTTCTCCTCTTTCTATTCTTTTATCTCGTCTCCCCTCTCTCTCTCTCTCCCTCTCCCCCCTCTCTCTCTCTCTTATCATCTCTTTTATTCTTTTTCTTCCTTTCTCACTCTTTTTCCTCTTTCATTCTCCTCTCTCTATTGTCTTCTCTCTCACTTTCTTTTCTCTTTTCCCAATCCTTGTGTCTTTTCTCCCCCTCCTTCTCTCTATCTCTTTTTTCTACTCTCCCTTTGTCTCTCTGTCTGCGCTCCCCCTCTCTCTCCCCCACTCTTTTTGCTCATTATCTTTTCTCCTCTCTTCTTTTATTCTCCTCTTTCTATTCTTTTCTCTCGTCCCCCTATTCTCTCTTTATTCCCCTTCTATCTCCCCCGTCTCTCTCTCTCTCTCTCTCTCTCTCTCTCTCTCTCTCTCTCTCTCTCTCTCTCTCTCTCTCTCTCTCTTGTAATCTCTTTTATTCTTTTTCCTCCTTCCTCATTTTTTCTCCTCCCTATCATTTCTCCTCTCTCTATTGTCTCCTCTCTCACTCACTTTTCTCCTTTCTCACTCTTTTTCTCACTCTCCTCTCTTAATCTTTTCCCTCTCCCCTTTTCTCTCTGTCTTCCCTCCTCTCTCTCTCTCTCTCTCCCCTTCTCTCTCTGTCTCTGTCTGTCTGTCTGTCTGTCTGTCTCTCTCTCTCTCTCTCTCTGGCTCATTATCTTTTCTCCCCTCTCTTCCACCCCTCTCTCTCTCTCTATTTTCTCACTTTCACCCTTTTTGTCCTTTCTCACTCTCTTATATCCTCTTTCGGTCTTTCCGACTCTCTTTTTCTCCTCTCTAACTCTCTTTCTCCCCACACTCTCTTTTTCCTCTCTCTCTCTCTCTCTCTTTCCCTCTTTCACCCTCTTCTTATCTCCCCACTGTTTCATTCTCCCTCTTAATCTCATTCTTTTTGCTCTCTCTCTCTCTTTCCTCCTCCCACACTTTCTTATCTCCTCTCTCCCCTTTACTCTTTTACCTCTATCTTTTCTCCCCTCTAACTATCTTTCCTCCTCTCACTCTCCCTTCTCACTTTCACCCTTTTTGTCTTCATCCTTTCTCTCTCTCTCTCTCTCTCTCTCTCTCTCTCTCTTGGCTCTCTCTTTCTTCCTCTCTCACTCTTTATCTCCTCTCAAGTTTTTACTTTTTACCTCTCTATCTTTTCTCCTCTCTTTCTGTTCTCCTTTCTCTCTTTTTTCTCTCTCTTTTTTCTCCTCTCTCTCTCTCTCTCTCTCTCTCTTTGCCTTTCTACCTTTCTCCTCTCTACCTTTCTCTTCTCTCTTTCCTCCTCTTACACTTTCACTTTTTTCTCTAATATTTTCTCCTCTCTTTCTGTTCTCCTTCTCTCTTTTTTTCTCCCCCTCTCTTCTTCTTTCTCTCTCTTCTCTCTTTGCCTCTCTCTCTTTCCTCATCTCTTCACTCTTTATCTCCTCTCACGTTTTTACTTTTTACCTCTCTATATTCTCCTCTCTTGCTGTTCTCCTTTCTTCTCTTTTTCTCCTTCTCTCTCTCTCTCACTCTCTCTCTCTTTTCTACTCTCTCTGCCCTCTCTCTATGTCCTCCTATCTCACTCTTTAACTCCTCTCACGTTTTTACTTTTTACCTCTCTATATTTTATGCTCTCTTTCTGTCCCCCACCTCTCTCTCTCTCTCTCTCCCTCTCTCTCTCTCTCTTTGCCTCTCTCTCTTTCCTCATCTCTCACTCTTTATCTCCTCTCACGTTTTACTTTTTACCTCTCTATATTCTCCTCTCTTGCTGATTCTCATTTCTCTCTTTTTTCCTCTCTCTCTTTTCTCTCTTCTCTCTCTCTTTCCTCTCTCTCTCTCTCTCTCTCTCTCTCTCTATGTCCTCCTATCTCACACTTTATCTCCTCTCACGTTTTTTACTTTTACCTCTCTATATTTTATGCTCTCTTCTGTCCCCCCCACCTCTCTCTCTCTCTCTCTCTCTCTCTCTCTCCTCTCTCTCTATGTCCTCATCTCTCACTCTTTATCTCCTCTACGTTTTTACTTTTAACCTCTCTATATTTTATGCTCTCTTATGTCCCCCCCCCACCTCTCTCTCTCTCCTCTCTCTCTCTCTCTCTCTCTCTCTCTCTCTCTCTTCTTCTCCATTCATAGGATTTTAAACCCTGTCAGAATTGTTGGCTTCGTTATTTTCAAACATTCTTCTTTCAATAATCAGAACGATTTACAGGATTTTTACATTCTTTTTCTTTTTTCTTTTTCGTGAAGCATTTTCGACTAGAGGCGCTTTGTATGTATTCATAACGCTGTGTACAAAAGCATCATGCGTTGCCTTTCGAAATTTTGCATGAAGCTCGCCTAAGTGTTGTGTGTGGTGGGGGGGGAAGAGATTGTCTTAATAAAAACGTTAACACTGCACTGGGGAATTTTATCCTTTTACTTGGGCCGTCAGCGGGTTCAAAGTGAGATAGGAGGTCATTTCTTAGGTATCAGGTTTTACATTCTGGGGGACTTCAACACGACATCGCTCCCAACCACTCTCTCTCTCCCCCCTTCCCCCTCTCTCTTCTTTCTATATGTCTATCCCACCCCTCTCTTCCCCCCTCTCTACTCGTCTCTCTCATATATATTATGGTATATATTATTAATTTATAATTAATATAATATATATATATTTACCGACCCCTCCGCCACGAGCAGGATATTGAAACAAGAGTCAATCTTCGTAAGCGGGAGTTTAACAGCCGTTTGAATTCAGAGTTCTTTTCCTTCTCCTAGACCGGCTTGCCTAACCAAGGTTAAAGAGCTTCAGTCTGCCCTACTATTTACCCATAGCTGGAGGGAGGAGTAGAATTCATACTTTACCCAAGCGGTATCAGCCCTAGTGAAATTGCAATTAACAGTCCAGGATTTATATATGTAATATATAATATATATATGTGTTATATATAATATATGTGATACTAATATATATGTATATATATATATATGTATATAATATATTATATATATGTATGTATGGTATGTAATATATATATATATATATATATATGTATATATATATATGATATATTATATATGTACTATAATTTATATATGATTATTATATATATATATATGTATATATATATATATATATATATATATTATATATGTATATTATATATATATATATATATATATATATAATATAGTTCTCTGTTTCTGTCTGGATGTTTGCCTCCCCCCTCTCTTCTCTCACTCTCTCACTCTCTCTCTCAACACTCCTTTGATCTCTCTCTCTCTCTCTTCTCTCTCTCTCGCTCTCTCTCTATCTATCTATCTCCTCTATCCTCTCTCTATATATATATATCTGTTTTGCGTGCATGTTTGCCCCCTCTTTCTCTCAGTCTTGTTTTTTCTCCACCACCCTCTCTCTCCCTCTCTCTCGCTGCCCCCTTTTCTCGTCTGTCTAGTCCCTCTGCTCTCTGCTCTCGTCTCTCCGCCTTCTTCTCCTGTCTCTGTCCCTGTCTGTGCTGTCTGTCTGTCTCTCTCTCTCTGCTCTCTCGAATGGCTCAATGTAATCTTTTTCCTTCGCCGCTCTCTTCGCACCCTTCTCACTCTACTGCTCTATTTTCTCGACTGTGTGCGACCGCTTATTTTGGTCGCTTTTCTCACATCTATTGGATAGAGTCGCTCTGTATCGGTCTTGTCCGACTATTGCTTTTTTCGCTCTCGTAAATCATCTTGATTCTCGCCCACAGCTCTCTTTTTTCCTAGCTCTGGCTGCGTCTCTATCTCTTCCCTCTTCATGGCACCACTCTCTTAATCTCCGGCACTGGTTTCATAGTCTCCCTGCTTGAAATCTCATTCTTTTTTGCTCTCATCTCTCGTCTTTTCCGTCTCGCACAGCTAAGTTCAGTAATTCATCGGACTGCAATCTGCGCCCTTATAGCATCTTTTTACGCATCATATCTTTGCTACCACCTCATAAAGCTGAACTGGGTTACCCGCGGTCGACCAGTCAACAGAAAGTAGCAGCAGCTTTAACAAACTCAATTGGCCGGTCTGCAACCGGAGCAATTCGGGAACCGAAACTAAGAGAAAAAAAACGTTGACTCGCACAACAGTCGAGACAAAATTACAATTTTATTCTACTGTAATTATGAGTTACGGACTCTTTTCGCAAAATAATTTAGTCCCGAATAAGAGAGATTTAACTTACACAGTAGTAACGAGTTACGCCCACCCCCAGTCCCAGCAAAAAAACTCCTTTTTATGCCACTGAAGAGACGAGGGTTCAAGGAAGGGAGTGTCCACTACTGTTCGCGGTGGCCCTACGCTTACAACCTGCTCACCCCTATCTTGAAATTAATTTTAAACAACGTCTCTTTAACACCATGACCTCCAATCTTCCCATACTCACATAGAGAGATTAATATATAAGGAGGGAGGTAATCAAGATAATAATATATATTATATATATATATTATATATAGAGAGAGAGAGAGAGAGAGAGTGACTGTGTGAACAGTACTATGGAGAAATGTGATTGAGGACGGGTCAGTTTTTGACTTAATTGCTAATTACGACTAATTAGAAACCAATTAAAATGGATTTTTTCTAACATAACTCAATCCTAAACGCAAGTTATTATTTTTTGTGAATTTTGTTTCATGAAACTAAACAGGAAAACGTTTAGGAAATAAAGGATTCTCTGAGCTTTAGTTATATATATATATATATATAATATATATATAAGGTTTTGTAATTTGGTTGAAGCATGTGTTTATATGGTTTACTGGTTGGTTTTGAAGGCTATCACATGCAAGTGTAAAGAAAAAAGAAGGTAACTGTGTGGTTGTGTTAACCTGTGATTTATTTTCAATATTTCGGGATAAAAATCCCATCTACAGGAGATTACTAAAACTGAAGTTGTTGCTAGTGGCTGTTCATTTGTTCTGTCTCCAAATTCTCTGTGTGTGGGGGTGCTTGCTATGTGTTGTGTTTGTGGTGTGTGTACTGTGTGTATTTGTAGGTGGGTTGTGTACTGTTGCGTGCCGTGCCTTGTTCATTTCCGCTAATATGTGTGTATGTGTGTTTTGAGATTAGGAGCTTAGAATAATGAAATTAATTTATATATATATTTTATATATATATATATCTGTGTGTGTGTGTGTGTGTGTGTGTGTGTGTGGGTGTGTGTCGTGTGTGAATTTGTCTCTAGGTTCTATAGATTGACAACTGATGTTATTGCTATATTTCTTTCCTATTATCTAAAGTTGGTGTCTAGTTTCATATGCGTACGGCTTGATGTCATTCACTGAATGATTGACCTTAAGATGATCATGGCCTTTTCCCCAACAATCCGAAATCAGCATGGTGCCGAGGAAAAATGAAAATCCTTTGTAATAGAAATAAGAATTCATCTCTTGAAGGGATTGCAAACAAAATAGCCAAATCTCCTTTGCCAAAAGATTATTTCCTTTCTCGAAGTCACAAGATATAAATGAAGACAACCATTGTTCAGTGTTCATATCTCTTACTGCGAATTACATCACTGACGACAATCACCAGCGCCCAAATGTAGAAGCGTATATTCAAAGTATTACAATAATGGTGGCACACTTTTCATAGATTTTTAGCATGCCAGAATTTTTGGCTTCGGTAATTTTCAACATTCTTCTTCAACAATCAGAAAGCTTCACAGGTCTCCGCGATTTTTATTGTCTTTCCCCTTGAAGCATTGCAGACTCGAAGCGCTTTGTATGCATTCATAAAAAAAACGCTTGTAACAAGCAACGTGCGTTGGTTTTCGAAAACTTTCTTCTCTCTCCTTATCTTTTTCTCTTTTCTCCTCTTTCTATTCTTTTCTCTCGTCTCCCTCCCTCTCTCTCTCTCTCTCTCTCCCCCTCCTCTCATCTCTCCCCCCTCTCCCTCTCTTGCTCCCCCTCTCTCTCTCTTGTCATCTCTTTTATTCTTTTTCTTCCTTTCTCTCTCTTTTTTCCTCTTTCATTTCTCCTCTCTCTATTGTCTTCTCTCTCACTCTCTTTTCTTTTTTCCCAATCTCTTGTCTCTTTTCTCCCCCTCCTTCTCTCTATCTCTTTTTTCTCTTCTCCCTTTGTCTCTCTGTCTTCCCTCCCACTCTCTCTCTCTCTCCCACTCTTTTTGGCTCATTATCTTTTCTCCTTCTCTTTATCTCTCTTTCTCCTCTCGTCTCCCTCTCTTCTTTATTCCCCCTCTATCTCCCCCGTCTCCCCCCTTCTCCTCTCTCTCTCTCTCTCTCTCTCTCTCTCTCTCTCTCTCTCTCTCTCTCTCTCTTGTAATCTCTTTATTCTTTTTCCTCCTTCCTCATTTTTTTCTCCTCCCTATCATTTCTCCTCTCTCTATTGTCTCCTTTCTCACTCTCTTTTCTCAATCTTGTCTTTTTCTCACTCTCCTCTCTTAATATTTTTTTTCCTCTCCCCTTTTTCTCTCTGTCTTCCTCCTCTCTTCTTTCTCTCTCTCTCTCTCTTTCTTCTCTGTCTCTCTCTGTCTCTCTCTCTCTCTCTCTGGCTCATTATCTTTTCTCCTCTCCTTCCACCCTCTTCTCTCTCTATTTTCTCCCTTCACCCTTTTTGTCCTTTCTCACTCTCTTATATCCTCTTTTGCTCTTTCCGACTCTCTCCTCTCTAACTCTCTTTTCTCCCCACACTCTTTTTTCCTTTCTCTCTCTTCCTCCTCTCACCCTCTCTATCTCCCCACTGTTTCTTATCTCCCCTCAATCTCATTCTTTTTGCTCTCTCTCTTTCCTCCTCCCACACTTTCATCTCCTCTTTCCCCTTACTCTTTTTACCTCTATCTTTTCTCCCCTCTAACTCTCTTTCCTCCTCTCACTCTCCCTTCTCACTTTCACCCTTTTTGTCTTATCCTTTCTCTCTCTCTCTCTCTCTCTCTCTCTCTCTCTCTCTCTCTCTCTCTCTCTCTTCTCCATTCATAGATTTTAAACCCTGTCAGAATTGTTGGCTTCGGTTATTTTGAACATTCTTCTTCAATAATCAGAAAGATTTACAGGATTTTTACAGTTTTCTTTTCTTTTTCGTGAAGCATTTTCGACTAGAGGCGCTTTGTATGTATTCATAACGCTTGTAACAAGCATCGTGCGTTGCCTTTCGAAATTGTGCATGAAGCTCGCTAAGTGTGTGTGTGTGTGGGGGGGAAGAGATTGTCTTAAATAAAAACGTTAACACTGCACTGGGGAATTTATCCTTTTACCTTGGGGTCAGCGGGTCAAGTGAGATAGGAAGTCATTTCTTAGGGTATCAGGTTTAAATCGGGGACTTCAACACGACATCGCTCCCAACCACTCTCTCTCTCTCTCCCTCCCCTCTCTCTCTCTGTATGTCTATCCCACCTCTCTCTCTCTCCCCCTCTCTCTCCCCTCTCTCCCCCCCCTCCTCTCTCTCTCTCTCTCTATATATATATATATATATATATATATATTTACCGACCCCTCCGCACGAGCAGGATATGACACAAGGTCAATTTCTTAAGCGGAGTTTAACAGGTTTGAATTCAGAGTTTTCCTTCTCCTAGACCGGTTGCCTAACCAACGTTAAAGAGCCCAGTCTGCCCTACTATTTACCCATAGCTGGAGGGAGAGTAGAATTCATACCTTTCCCAAGGGTATCAGCGCTAAGTGAAATGCAATTAACACGTCCAGGATTTATATATGTATATATATATATATATATGTATATATATATATATATGTATATATATATATATATATATATATATATATATATATATATATATATATATAATATATATATATATATATATATATATATATATATATATATATATATATATATATATATATATATATATATATATATATATATATATATATATATATATATATATATATATATATATATATATATATATATATAATATAGTTCTGTCTGGATGTTTGCCTCTCCACCCTCTCTCACTCTCTTACTCTCTCTTTCTCACTCTCTCACTCTCTCTCTCTCTCTCTCTCTATCTATCTATCTATCTATCTATCTCTCTATATCTCTCTCTATATATATTTCTGTTTCTGCGTGCATGTTTGCCCCCCTCTTCCTCTGTCAGTCGGTTTTACTCCCCCTCTCTCTCTCTCTCTATATATATATATATATATATATATTTCTCTGTTTCTGTGTGCATATTTGACCCTCTCTCTCTCTCTCTCTCTCTCTCTCTCTCTCTCTCTCTCTCTCTCTCGCTCTCTTTAGTCTGTCTCTCTCTCTTTCTCTCTTTTTGAACAGAATTCTAATTTTAATTATCAACTACATATTTTGTTTTACTTCCATAAAAATATAATCATAATTCAAAAGCAGACTTGTACACATAAAACTTTCTTCGACAACACACACTGTCTGTCCCCTTTCTCTCTCTCTCTCTCCCTCTCCCTCCTCTCTCGCTCTCTCTCTCTCTCTCTCTCTCTCTCGCGCGCGCGCTCTCTCTCTCACACACACTGTCTCTCTTTAAAGGAGTACTACAGTGTTGGAATAGTCACTTATAACTACGTAAAAACAAACATGTATCTGTCAAAGCTTTTCCCACGCAGTTTTACCCTCCCTCTCCCCCGCTCTCTGTCTCTTTCTGTATGTCTCTCTGTTTAACTCTCAATCACACACCCATCTCTCTCTCTCCCCCCCATCTCTCTCTCTCTCTCTCCCCCTCTCCCTCTGAAGTATTATTTTAGTACTAGAAATGTAATTAACTCATACTTATCTTTTTTTATTCCATAAAATACCATTATACTTTCAAAGTAAACATGTATCTGTATATTTCATTGTTTGTTTGTTTTGTTTTACGGCATATCAACCTCAGTGGGTCATTTAATGCCGATAAAGTTTTGAAATAAATCAATTCTTAATGGATAATACAATTTTTTTATTAATACATTTTTCTATTTAACCCATAGATGGGACCCTAACAGGTACTACCACTCCGAGTCAGAGTGGACCAGGGAGCAATGGTGATGAAGGGGTGCTCCACATTCCCCAAACCTCCAGAACTGGAACCTCAACATCAGATATAGTTTAACGTCATTCCCAGGACATGTAGACCCGCAGCCACTGACCCGGAGTGGTAGTACCTGTTAGGGTCCTATCTATGGGTTAAATAGAAAAATGTATTTATAAAAAAATTGTATTATCCATTAAGAATTGATTTATTTCAAAACTTTATTGGCATTAAATGACCCACTGAGGTTGATATGCCGTAAATCAAAACAAACCAAACCAGAAATTACGAGATTGTTTTTCTGTAGTTTCTTTTTAACAGGAACGTATATTCCAAAGAACTCAGGCGCTTGGTGTTATGGTAAAAGTCGTAGGAAATTGACTCTTCGATCCGAGTTCAAATACTGGACGTGGCATTTTTGCAATCAATATAACGCTAATACCATTAGGAAATGTATGAATCCAAATATTTTCCCTCCAGCAATGTGTAAATAGAAGGGTAGACTAGACTATAATCTTGCTGCGGAAACAAGTTTAAGAGAAGGAAAAGTCTTTTAAAATCTGTTAAATACCGCTGAAGAAATTGACCTTGTATCACATCCTACTCGTGCGGAGAGGTTGATTATATATATATATATATATATATATATATATATATATATATATGGGGGGGGGACATTAATTGTAACTTCACCGTTTGGCATTAGCCGTGACCGTCTGTTTACAGATTAGAGTTCTCTGGTGATTGTAAAAACATACCGCCGTAGAGTATGTGGCAATTAATTGTTCACACTTGACTAATGGCCCGCTGATATATATATAATAATATAAGTGTATTTTGGCAGCATTTTTTCTTTTATGCAAGTTTTGTTGAACTGTACAGACAATTCTTGTCGGACGAGTTTTTGGTTGATCCTTTCTAATTTTCGGGCAATCTTTTTGGTGTCGGGGTGGAACTGGTGTAACAGTCCACCAAAGGTTTCGATACGAGCGCTTTCGGCAATACAGTTTGCCATCATCAGGTAGGAAACGATGGTATGGTTTCGTGTCTCGTTTTTAACGAAAACGAGTAGTAGCAAGGAAATAGAAGTGGGAAGTATTAACAATTGGTAGTGGGAGGCTGTAGGAATGGTAGTGGTTCGAACGAACGATGTAGTAGTGATTTTTTGGTGGGAGGGGGCAGGGGAGAAGGGGAGGGGAATAGTGGAAGTAGGATAGACGGAAAATTATAAGCATTTGAGAACATGTTGACTTACTTCAAAGTTTTTTTTTGTTTGATATATAAAGCTTCAATTATTTGACGTTTTTGTTTGTTTTTTTCTTTATGCAGTGTGCGTGTATTTTCGGTTAGAATTTTGCGGTAGGTAGAGGGGGGCATGAATGTGTTTTAAGGTGTTGATTAATGGATCTGGAATCTGATAAGTGTAGTGGTAATCTGCGGGATAATGTGGTCGTCGTGTGGCCAATATATGTGTTATTAATTTTGGAGAGACAGTCTCCTACGGCACATTTGAATTCATACACAATATTGGTCTCATTAAGACGAGTAGTTTTGGGGGAGGAGTTGTTGCAGGTGACAAGATTTGTTGTTATAGGTTTTTTGTAATAAATGATTGGATTGACATTTTTGTTAGTGTCGGTGGAAGAGACATTGTTACGTATTAATTTTTTTAACGCATTTTCGTCCAGTTTATAATTTTGGTGCATCTGATTACAGTAATATATGTTTTGGTTAAAGCTATTGAGTGTGCTATTGTCTTCATTATGGTAAATATTATGGAGGGT
Organism: Doryteuthis pealeii; assembly: GCA_023376005.1. NCBI lineage: Eukaryota > Metazoa > Mollusca > Cephalopoda > Myopsida > Loliginidae > Doryteuthis > Doryteuthis pealeii. Next base: position 2,740,410 of record CM042144.1, on the reverse strand, counting down.
TTTTCGGATTTGATCGTCAACAAAATAGTTGGGGAATTCATTATTGATGAGAGTTTGCTTAATATTTTTTTTAGTTCTGAAAAGAATATTGTTTTAGAAGAAGTAAGTTTTACACAGTTTATCAAGTTTTTTTTATAATGACTTTTTTGTATTGTGCAGAGCATTCATATATATATATATATATATATATATATATATATATATATATATATATATATATTCAAAGATGAAAGCACTATTGCATAATACTGTATAAATAGAATAATGTAATACTTTTGATGGTCTAAATCGGATCGCATGTATTTCACCTGAAACATCTTCGCAGTAATTGATTTGAGCTGCCTTTGTATTGAACGATTATCACTGAAATCAAAAGAAACAGCGACTCAACTCTCTTGAACTCTGTCTGATCGGAAAATTGATGGCCCCGTCTACTTTTTGTGAATTTCTTCAAAGGTTCCACAAGCCGTGTTTAAAACGATTCAGTTCACTTACGTAATAAAAAAGACGTCACAAAAATAACAAAAGTAAATAATAATCTTGAAAATTGATTTAAAAAATCTCACAGCCGTTTGATAATACTTTGTTGTCGACACAACCCACTTGTTTTATCAAAGCAGAAATAAAAAGTAGACGATGCTCAAATACAAATTACATACAAAAAAGAAAAAAAGAAAAAATTATGCACAGGGTCGTTTATGAACAGAACACAGATTCAGCATAAAATGTTTTTCGTGCACCAAATACACACATAATTGTCGATTATCTGCCCTTTCTTCAGAACTATTTTTATGAATAAAAGGCGTAGCTAATGTCTAACCAATTTTGTAGGTAACTGATCATATTTTAACAAAGATGCGAGCAGCTACGATCATGGCTTGGACCGGTACACATAGCGCGTTTGATGTTGGAACGTTCTTTTTAGACTGGTGAATAAATATTACGACGGAATGATGCTGCTCCGCATAGAAAATCAATACTGCTATGAACTGTAAATTTTAGAATCACAGATTCATCGATTAAAACAAAGCCACTTGGAAGACACTGGAGACCTGTATTTAATAACAATGGGATATCATTTGTTAGATCATTTACTTGGGTCCTTTGATTGTCAAACTTTTAAAAAATGACCGTTTAGAGCAATGATCATTACTGATCTTACTAATGTGTAGAAAATAGTAAAACACGAAGTTCTTCGAAAAAGATGAGATTATTCTTTATAGTGAAATCGACGTTATAACGTTTCGATTTTTTTAAACAAAACTACATCAGGACTTGAGGTGGACAAAATGTTGTGTGGAACGGATGGATGACTTCCGAAAAATGGGAGAATGGTTGGATGCGTATGAAGAAAGAGAACTAACCAATGTTAACATAGCGTTAGTTCTGCCAATATATATATATATATATATATATATGTAACTCATCAGCTTTACCAACAAAGAAGCATACGTTGACTCCACAACAACACACACAAACACACACACACACACACACACACAGACACACACACACACACACACATATATATATATATATATATATATATATATATATATATGAGTATAGATAAAAGGATATGAAAACAACACAATATGCTGTTAAAGTGAAAACATTTTATAACATATTCATAGCTAATATTGGAACAATATTTCGATTTTATAAAAATCATCTTCAGAGCTTGTTTATACTCCGTACTATCAAGAGCGGAGACGAATGTCATATGAATTCAAAACGAAAACCTGCAAAAAAAGTTTGCGCTAGTTTCAAATATGAGCACTTCCGCCTTTTATCCTGATCTCTATATATATATATATATATATATATATATATATATATATATATATATATATATAAAGTGTATTTTGGCAGCATCTTCTCTTTTAAATATGTTTGGTTGAACTCGAGTAACAATTCCTGTCGTACAAGTTTCAATCCGTTCAATCTGTTCAAGGTGTCTGGCCATCTTTTTGGTGTCAGGATGAAACTGGTATAGCAATCAACCAAAGGGGTCTCTACGAGCGCTTTCGACATGTCGATTTGCCATCCTCAGGTTGGAAATGAGAAAAAAAATTCTGTTTTTGTTGTTTTTCTTTTTTTACTTTTTTTATGAATATGAGTCTAAGTTTTCAAACTAGTGTTTAAAAAATACGAATGTGATAGAATTGCTATTTAAGTGATATTGAACTCAGGAGATTTGTAGTAATTGCTATATTATTTTATTATATTAATTGTTATATCATTTCTTCTATTATTTTTCTAACTTTTATTTGTATAACAAATAAGTATAGGATATGGGAAACCCTTACAACTAATATCAAAATATACAGTCGTTTCAGGTTTAGACTTAGCAACTACTTCTAGTCGGGAACGAAACCGGACTTATTTTTCACCAGTCCGATTACTTAACCCCTCGGCCGTCAGGAGCTACTAGTAAGAAGCAGAAGTTTAACTGATAGATACATACATAGCTATATATGTTACTGTCATGATAGACCTCAAATAACAGATAACCTTGCTTGTATATATATATATATATATATATATATATATATATATATATATATATATATATATATATTATTATTATTATTATTTATATATTATATATAATATTTGGTTGAAGGCAATTACAATGCACATATCGTATAAAATTCAATAATTATTGAAAAAAACCATGACAAGCGAACTCGGCAAATATCGTTCCCCACGTAGAACATCGTACAGCTGTTTCAACTTTGTTAAGTCTCATCGCGATGTATACATATACGATATGCGCATTGTAATTGCCTTCAAGCAAATATATATATATATATATATATATAATATATATATATATATAATATACTTTACCCAACTATGCTTCTAAAGTAAATTATCAAATCTCGTATATATATATATATATATATATATATATATATATATATATATATATATATATATATATATATAGTCGGAAAAGTTAGACTATTTGTCTAAGCTCCCTGGACTATAAAGCTAAATCTCTAAGTCTTTTGTTATTTCTTTACTTATATATTTGCTCTGTGACTCTAACATTAAGAGCATACATTGAGCTCTCAAACTGCGACTTGGTTTTATTTAAATAAAACTCTTTTGTCGTAAGGAAGATTTCTTCTCTGGACTTTTGGATATATATATATATAAACAGCATCCTACGAGAAAGCAGCTATACGGCCACCTAACACATATCACCCAAACCATCCGAGTAAGACGGACAAGACACGCGGGACACTGCTGGAGAAGCAAGAACGAACTCATAAGCGACGTCCTCCTGTGGAAGCCAGCACATGGACGGGCCAGTGTGGGCCGACAAGCAAAAACCTACGTTGATCAGCTCTGTTCGGATGCAGGATGCTTCATAGAGGACCTCCCGAGAATGACGAGCGATAGGGACGGATGGAGAGAGATTGTAATGGATATCCGCTCTGAAAGCGCGACATGATGATGATGATATATATATATATATATATATATATATATAATGATAACGATACAATGGATAGATCGATAGACGACTGAGATATACATTCACATGTTACTTATTAAATGAATATTCCTCAGAACGTAAAACGATTTCGGCGGTAAATATAACTCGGCCTCTTGACGCCCACAAATGTATAACGTTTATGTAATAACACAATTGATTTTGCGTAATAAACTCCTTTGCAAAAGCGTTCACAGAATTAGAGACTCAATGTTACGAGAGCCGAGAGAGACACACACAGAAACAGGGGCGGGGGAGAAAAAGCGGTAGAGAGAGAGAGAGAGAGAGAGAGAGAGAGAGAGAGAGAGAGAGAGAGAGAGAGAGAGAATGCGAACAAGGCGACTTCAAATAAAATCAATTCACTCCTGGCAACAATTAACGTTATGAGATCTAACCACATGACACCGATAGCGGCCTGAACTCTACCCCTTTCACAGCGGGCTTGGAATCGTCCAATTACTTTTGATAAGGAAGCTTTGCCCTTTACGCAGACCTTTCCCCGTTTAGACACACACACACACACACACACACAGACACACACACACACACACACACATATATATATATATATATATATATATATATATATATATATTCATATAATAGTGCATGG